>WNWK01007645.1:0-91968 GCA_009830355.1 Cherax destructor | reverse complement strand
AAAAAGATCTTGGGGTGAGTATAACACGGGGGCACATCTCCTAAAGGCGCATATCTACCAAATAACAGCTGCAGCATATGGGCGCCTAGCAAACCTAAGAACAGCATTTCGACATCTTAATAAGGAATCGTTTCAGAACCCTGTACACAGTGTACATTAGGGCCATTTGGAGTATGCAGCACCAGTTTGGAACCCACCCTGAAACTTATAAAGAAACTGAAAAGTAAAGGTTTGCAACAAGATTCCCGAAGGTAATGGGAAATCGAGGAGAGGTTATGGGAAATCGACCTGATGGCACTTTGGAGGACAGGAGAGATAGGGGAGACATGATAACGACATATAAAATATGAGAGGAATTGACAAGGTGGACAGAGACAGAATGTTCCAGAGATGGGACACAGCAACAAAGGGCCCGTTGGAAGTTGAAGACTCAGATGAATCACAGGGATGTTAAGGTATTTCTTCAGCCCGGGAGGGTCAGGAAGTGGAATAGCTTGGGAAGTGATGTTGGAAGGCAGGATCCATTCATAGCTTCAAGGAGTAATGATAAAGCTCATGGCGCAGGGAGAGTGACCCATAGTGGTCAGTGAAAGAGGGGGCCAGGAGCTATGAATCGACCCCTGTAACCACAACTAGGTGAGTACAACTAGGTGAGTACAGCATATTATATATATATATATATATATATATATATATATATATATATATTTTTGTCGTGCCAATTAGGAAAACTTGCCATTTTGGCTTAAATAAACGCTCACCTTGCCATATAAGACAAGTGAAAATTTTTGAGCAATAATTTCGCCAAAATCATTCTGAGCATAACAAAAAAAATATATTTCATTGTGTTTGTTTATTATTAAATTAATGTTAACGTATCTAAAATATATTTAGTTGGGTTGGCTAAATTAAATTTCCTTGTTGTAAAAAAGGTTAGGTAGGTTTTCAAAGTTTCTCTTGGTACAAAAATTATAAATTCTTACATTAACATAAATGAAAAAATATATCTTTAAACGTATAAAAAAACTTTAGAAAGGACTTAATTTTAGATGAGTTCTTGCTAATTGGCCAGTTTTACTAATCGGCACGACATTATGGTGGAGCATTTTCAGTCCATCCCAACAAGTACAGCATAGGGCATTCATCTACTCCTGTCTGACACAGCAACATCTTGGGATCTTGATACAAACGGATTCTTCAACACTTGTCCAACCTTAGGACAAGACCCACTTCGACTAGTGGATGGTACCACTATGACCCCGCCTCCTCCTGCTTCGTCTCACCTGACTCAGATATAAGCAACTTCTATTTGCCCTATGCTGTACTTTTCTTCAACATTGATGGACCGAACACATCGACCCAGCCAAGGGACCAAAATTTCCTCAAACTCCTCCTCTCCTTTAAACTTCTACTTTGTATTTGACTGATGAATCCACTGTGTGGCGAAACGTTTTCCCCCAATAAGATACCCAAGTGTTGCATATTTGTCTAATTTAACAAAATACTACGGACGAGTAGTAACGTTTTCAGAGATTGTATTAATATTGGTAGAATTCCGACAATATGTTAATTAAAAGGACAAAATGCACATCGAGACATTTTTGGGAACAGTTCGCTCTCCAGAAACTTGACAAAGCTCCTGGAGAGCGAAACGTTGCCACAATAAAATGTCACATTAGTTGATTTGTGTCCTTTTACTTAACATATTTTCAGAGATTCTACGGCGTCACAAATCAAGTCTTTGCTCAATTTCATTTACCTTCCTCTCCTTCCCCCCCCCTTTCACCCTAACCATTGCTCGCGTCCCGTTGTTGCCAACAGTTCTTTGATGTTCAGCATTTGTAAATTTGAGGAGCAAACTCTGATAATCACGTAAAATATAACAGAAATGATCACATGTCGCACATTCCTATTTTCACACAACCCTCTCTGCAGTGCTGTGTGACGCTTTCAGGTTTATTGTTTAAGTTGATAATAATAATAATAATAATAATAATAATAATAATAATAATAATAATAATAATAATAATAATAATAATAATAATAATAATAATAATAATATTGGACATTAGTACTTAAAGAAGCAGGAGACGTCAGAGAAGACACTGAGTAAGATACCACCACCCTGGGAAGAAACCCGTTTGTCGCCTGGGAAACCCAACAAGCTTGCATGGCGAGCCGTCTTTCTGGCTTATCTGGGCTTTGTGCCCCATGTTTTGCCTAACATACAGCCCTATATGAATGCCTGGGAGAGCAGTGAGGACGCCGCTTTTATAGCTGCTTGCTCTAAACTATGGATAACATTTTATGGAGATTTTCATATCAAAATGATTTGTTGGATAATACGCTTTATGGTACATGGATTTTTCCTGGTGGAGGCCACGGGCGGCGCCCATGTTTGGGCTGCCCTGTTTGTGGTTGTTGGAGCGGGGAGGTGGGGAGGGTGGTGAAGGGAAAAGAAGGGAGAAAGGAGAAAAATGTAATGAGAAGAGAGGGTGGCGAGAAAGAGATGAGGGTGAAGGTATGGAAGAAGAAGTGGATAAAGGGGGAGGAGCGGGTGAGGTGATGAAGGATGGAATGGGTGGAGGAGGGAGGAAGGAGAGTGTGAGAGAAAAGGGTAGAGGGCAAGGAAAGGAAAGAGGAGAGTGATGGGAAGGAGAAGAGAGGTATGAAAGTAGGAGAAGGTGAAGACTAAGTTGCTTAAAGCAGGATTTGGTCTCATGAAGCAAAATTGTGAGCGTTTCTTGGGTCTCTGTTTTTCTGTCTCTTATGGTATTTCCTTAAACACTAGTTCTTTTCCTTGACGTTTTCATCCTCTCTCTCTCTTTCTCATTTAACTCTTCACTCACACTGCTGCTGGCTTTTCCAAACCAACTTTACCTTCTTGCCTCACTACTCTCCTATCCATGATACCGTAATAAAAATTCCGACAAGAACATGAAGGCTGGAGACTGACGGAGACCTTAACGAAGAGAGATAGCCCACCTTCAGAAGGAGTTTGGGCCGTTGGAGAAGCCGGGGAAGCAGCGCCTCGCCTTGAAGGAGACCCAGAAAAACGGCCACGTCCGCGATCCTGCAAGCGCAGAGCAAAATAACGAAGAGAATGATTTAGCGAGAGAGAGAGAGAGTATACCTTGATGGCGAAATTATTCTCTCGTTTGATATCTTGGAAAATCCCTCGACTCTGGAAGATCTCTTGACGTTGGAAGATGCCTAAATGTTGAAACATCTTTCAGAGCTGGAAGATCCCTCGACTCTAGAAGATGCGTAGATGCTGAAAGATCCTTCAGCGTTGGAAGATACCTCGACGCTGGAAGATCCCTCGATTCTGGAAGATGTGTAGATGCTAGAAGATTCCTTGACGCTGGAAGATGCCTAAATGCTGAACGATCCCTCGACGCTGGAAGATCCCTTGACTCTGAAAGACGCATAAATGGTGGAACATCTCTCAACGCTGGAAGATTTCTTAACGGTGGAAGATGCCTCAATGCTAGAAGGTCCCTCGACGCTGGAAGAGCCTTCAGCGCTGGAAGATCCTTCGACGCTGGAAGATCCCTCGACGCTGGAAGATCTCTCGACTCACGTTTAGCTAGTCCGTTAATATACATTAATAAATGTTGTTGCGAATTATGCCCATGCACGACATTTGATATTTGAGTAATATTCCAGTTACTAGGTTTCACTTAATATTAAATAGCGGATTTCTTCACTAGTAGCTAAAGTAAATATTTCCGACTCTATATTATTATCTGACCTCATGTATCATGATACTAGGATATTGCTCTTTAATTTTATTATATATATTTGTTGGTTTAGTGCTTCCTCTTTTTATTATTATAATAATAATACTAATATGTTAGGCTATTATTGGAATCTGTGTTTGCAAATAATTGTGCAATTGTCTTGATGTACCAAGTAAATCACCGGACACTAGTTTAGCTGCCGGCTTACTTGACCTGACCGACCTCATGTAGGGTACAAGGTCACTGTGTCAGACAGTAGGTTCAGGCCCTCAGCCGTGTACACAATTACCCCTGGCGCTCTAGAATATTACTTAGTCTCTTGCATGGGACAATATAGAATATCTCTTAGCAGATAACTGTTTGGGATATGATGTAGAATAATTCAAGAAGTCTCTCTTGATTATACGGGTATTTATATTTGATCTATGTATAATTGTCCATATTAATGAATAGATTCACCCACCCACTCCCTCTAGTACTCTCTTGCTCAGTCTAAACCTCTATAGTCTAGGAGTCTCTAATCCTATTCCGACCCCTTGCATGGGAACATCGGCGAAACTTCTAGTATTGGTAGAATTTACTTTGCTACGAGTTGTCAGTAAGGTATTGATTATTTAATACGTCTTATAACGATTGTCTAACTTTACCATTGGGATCTATGCTTTCCTGGTAATGGTCTTTATTAAGATCAGAGTTCATAAATTTATGAGTATCTATTCGAAGTTTAATATTATTAAAAAATGAGAATTTTACTCTGGAATTTTGGTCATCCTCACAAGACAGTAGGAAAGTTAACAAATGAAATTTTCATTGCGTAAACACAGCAACATTGGCGCTCAGTACCCTTGTTGTGGGTGACGTTTTAGCCATAGACAAAGCCAATATACAAACTGTTTCCACAAGATTTAATCAGTGGAGCATTCTTGCCCTCCATGCGCAACAATATATATATATATATATATATATATATATATATATATATATATATATATATATATATATATATATATATATATATATAAATGATGATATTAATGATAATGAAAATCTTCGATGTTGCTGCTGCTGTTGTTATTGTTGCTGTTGCTTAGCAAAGAATGCAGACAAATGGTGTCGTTGCTGTTATTGCTGTTGTTCATGCTGGTGAGTGTTGAGTTCGCTGGTTTTGTTTTCTTGTTATTATTCTACATACTGATGGAGATGATTTTGTTTCTGTGGTCAGCGAGCAGCAGTTGTTATTGTTTAAGGTCTTGACGCTGTTGTTTTAGCTGGTACTGTATTTTTACTATTACTGTTGTTGCTGTTTCAAGTGCTGCCATTGCTGTTGTTGTTCTTGCTGCTGCTGCTGCTTTTGCTGTTGTTGTTCTTGCTGCTGCTGCTGCTTTTGCTGTGACTATTGTTGTTCTTACTGTTCTTTTTGTTGCTATTACTGTTGTTAATGCTACTTTTGTTGATGCTACAGTTGCTATTAATGTTAGTGCTACTGTTACTGCCGCCGCTACTGTGTTTTACAATTTCTGGCGGGAACCGTCAAGGTAAAATTAGAACTTTTCCCCCAAAAAAGTCAGTGTCGGATTTAAAATTTTGGTGGAAAGCGTCAATTTCAGCTATGAATTTTTTAGCGAATAACGTTAAAGATTTTGGCGGGAGAGTAACTCTACCGTTAATGGTTTTGGCGGGAGAGTAACATTTTCCCTGATAGTTTTGGCGGGAGAGTAACATTTTCCCTGATAGTTTTGGCGGGAGAGTAACATTTTCCCTGATAGTTTTGGCGGCAAACATTCAAGTAATTATGAGTGTCTGCGTCATATTCCTCATTAGTTATTCCAATGGTATGGCAGCTCCTGGACAATGGTAGACCATGGTAGACTATGATAGACCAGGGGCTCCTCGCAGATGGTTCCATTACCTAGTAGTGCTGGCAGATGGTGAGGTCCAGGCTGCAGAAAGGTGGTCAACACAATATTAATAGTTGGTGCTAATGGAGCGACCGAGCGAGAGTGGTGCCATGCACCATGATGGATCATGGTGACCCCTGAGTGGGGTCACTGCTGACCCTAGGTGCTGGGGGGTGCTATGGGGGTGTCAGTGTTGGTGGGGATGGTGAGGAGGAGTGTAGGTTGTGGTGCTGTTAGTGGTGTTGGGATGGTTGGGGTGCAGGTGTTAGATGGGCTAGTGTGGGTGGGAACGTGTTGGTGGTGCAGGTGGAGAAGGAAATGGTGGGGTGAAAAAATTAGTGGTTAGGGTGAGGTGGGGGGAGTGTGGGCGTTCGTATTAATAATAGGGACAGGGATGATGGGGTGAATGTGTTGGGGTGCTGGAGGATTTAAGTGCTGGTGGTAGGGGGAATGTGGATCGTGGGTGAATGTAGGTGTGGGTGTTGTTGGGGGGATGAACGTGCTGTTGGGGGAGGGCAGGGGAAGAGTATAAATGTTGGTGGCGAGGGTGTTGATGGTGGTGATGTCGACGATTGTGTTTACTGATGGTGATGGTGGTAATGTTAAAGGTAGTGGTGTTGGTAGAGGCGGTGATGATAATGGCGTTGTTGATAGTGGTGGTGTTGATGGTGGTGGCGTTGATAGTGGTGGTGTTGATAGTGGTGGTGTTGATAGTGGTGGTGTTGATAGTGACGGTGTTGATAGTGGAGGTGTTGGTGGTGATGATGGTGGTAGTGTTGATGGTGGTGGTGGTGATGATGGTAGTGGTGTTGACGGTGGAGGTGATGATGGTGGTGCTGATAGTGATTATGTGCCAACACTAATAGTCTGAAAGATCAGGGCTAGTTTTCCCTCGCTCGTGGTCATAACAAAAGAAACATGCACCCACTTCATTTAAGAATAGCATAAAGCCAAACAAAAATCATTAATAATATTGGTAGAATTACCGACAATATGTTAAGTAAAAGGACACAAATGCAACTAATGTGACATTTTATTGTGGCAACGTTTCTACCTTATTGTATTACTACTACTACTACTACTTATCACTACTACCTCGACCACCACTAGTATTTCACCTCACTTTGAGAGTATATAATAACCCACTGTGTCCATGTAACGCTTGTAACGGCTTGACAAAGCTCCTGGAGAGCGAAACGTTGCCACAATAAAATGTCACATTAGTTGCATTTGTGTCCTTTTACTTAACAAAAATCATTAAAGTTCATTAGATCCATCACGATAATTATATAAATATTTTATTACAAAAATCAATATGTTAAGGTATAAATTATTCAGGTGTTGACGGCGGTGGTGAGAACACATGCAAAAATATCCTCGAATGGCTAATCCAAAAGCTGGAAAATTACAATGGTTACCTAAAGCATACCTGAGGAGGGCTTCGGGGATTAACACCCCCGCGACCCGGTGCGATCAGAGCCTGATCAACCAGGGTGTTACTGGTGGCCACGCGCAAACCGACGTACGAACCACTGAAACCGGTGACTGGCTGGAGTAACGCTCCTAAACTGTCGTAACTACCATTTACGCTTTGGAGATATACCTTGTGACGTCATAGCACGTTCGTGTGAGCCTTTGGTTAAATAACACTTTAAAAAACGGTATTAATATAGTCGATAGTAAACTTTTATTATTATTATTATTATTATTATTATTATTATTATTATTATTATTATTATTAATAATAATAATATTAGTAGTAGTAGTAATTATTGTTATTATTTTATTGTTATTATTATTATTATTATTATATTAATGTTACTATTATTATTATTATTAGTAGTAGTAGTAGTTTATTATAATTATTATTAATTTTATTATTACGATGATGATGATGATTGTTATTTAATAATAATATTGTTTCAGCCCAACTGGTGGTCTAAAAACCACGGGTTCGATTCCCCGGATAGCCGTAATTTGTTATTGATTAAATTCCACTTGTTCGTGGTTACAATAATATGTGTTCTGCTCGTGGAGGCTAGTACACCAAACGGGGAGTAGAATGAAATTAGCTCTGAGGCGCCTACACCATTGTATGTCCTCACATGAAGCAAGCTTAGTTCGCCAGGCTCGTGAGTTTTCGCTCTTTCCACAAGAAGGGCTAAAATAACACGGGTTCGATCCCCCGGCTAGCCGCAGTTTGTTGTTGATTAAATACTACTTGTTCGTGGTTAAAATAATATATATATATATATATATATATATATATATATATATATATATATATATATATATATATATATGCAAGACAACCACTATGAAAAAATAGAAGAATTCCAAGCGCTTTCGTGACTACTCACATTATCAAGGAACTATAAAAGAAACATGCCAAGAAGGCTTATAAAGGGCAGAATACACCTCACAGTCACATCACACTAACAAAGACAACACTTCACAGTAGCGTAACATCGCACGACTCTGTGAAGAGAACATAAGAAAGGACCTGAAACTTAAGAACATAAGAAAGGAGGAACACTGCAGCAGGCCTGTTGGCCCATACTAGGCAGGTCCTTCACAATCCCAAGATTTAAGATTTGTCCAATTTATCATTAAATTCTTCCCAAATTTTATTAATTATAAATGAATCCAATTTATATAAACCAAAAGAAATATTCATATTATTTTCATAAGAACATAAGAACATAAGAAAGGAGGAACACTGCAGCAGGCCTGTTGGCCCATTCTAGGCAGGTCCTTCACATTCCATCCCACTAACAGAATATTTGTTCAACCTAATTTTCAATGCTACCCAAGAAATAAACTTTGATAATTTTATTTACTCATGTGCAATTCCCACTCCAAATCCAACCCCTTTCACTCATGAATTTATCCAACCTAAATTTAAAACTACCCAAGGTCCTTGCTTCAATAACCTACTAGGCAGACTGTTCCACTCATCAACTACCCTATTTCCAAACCAATACTTTCCTATATCCTTTCTAAATCTAAACTTATCTAACTTGAATCCATTATTGCGGGTTCTCTCTTGGAGAGATACCCTCAAGACCTTATTTATATCCCCTTTGTTAATACCCATTTTCCACTTGTATACCTCGATCATGTCTCCCTCATTCTACGTCTTACAAGTGAATGTAATTTAGGGTCTTCAATCTTTCTTCGTAAGGAAGATTTCTAATGCTATGTATTAATTTAGTCATTCTACGCTGAATGTTTTCTAACGAATTTATGTCCATTCTGTAATATGGAGACCAGAACTGAGCTGCGTAATCTAGGTGAGGCCTTACTAATGATATATAAAGCTGTAATATAACCTCTGGACTTCTGTTGCTAACACTTCTTGATATAAATCCCAGTAATCTATTTGCTTATTACGTACGCTTAGGCATTGCTGTCTTGGTTTAAGGTTGCTTTTACCATCACCCCCAAGTCCTTCTCCAATCTGTATGGCTAAGTTCTACGTTATTTAACTTATAAGTGCTTGGGTTATGGACACTCCCGAGCTTTAGAACTTTGCATTTATCTACATTGAACTGCATCTGCCATTTTTCTGACCAGGAATTGAGTTTGTCTAAATCCTCCTGTAGTTCACTGACATCTACGTCTGAATCGATTATCCTACCTATCTTCGTGTCATCAGCGAATTTGCTCATATCACTAGAAATTCCCTCGTCAATGTCATTTATATATATTATAAACAACAACGGGCCCAAAACCGATCCCTGAGGAACGCCACTTGTTACAGATCCCCACTCCGATTTAACCCCATTTATGCACACCCTCTGCTTCCTATTGGTGAGCCATGACTCGATCCATGACAACACTTTTCCCCCAATGCCGTGAGCAGCAACTTTCTTTAACAGTCTCCTGATGTGGTACTCATCAAAAGCCTTACTAAAATCCAAATAAACAATATCGAATTCTTTATCATTATCAACTGCCTCAAAGCCTTACTGAAAAAAGTTAATAAATTAGTTAGGCAGGAACGGCCCCTGGTGAATCCATGCTGAGTATCATTAATCAAATTATGCCTATCGAGATGGCTTCTTATGTTATCAGCTATAATCGACTCTAATAATTTGCCTACAATTGATATTCAAAGCATTTTCAAAATGCTGAGAAGGTTGTATCAAGCAAGTCCATGGTTGAGAGAAATATAATAGAATCATGTTTCATTAAAAGCAGTTTTGAAAATAATATGAATATTTCTTTTGGTTTATATAAATTGGATTCATTCATAATTAATAAAATTTGGGAAGAATTTAATGATAAATTAGACTAATCTTAATTCTTGGGAAGAGTTTCAGGTCCTTTCTTATGTTCCTCTTCACAGAGTCGTGCGATGTTACGCTACTGTGAGGTGTAGTCTTTGTTAGTGTGATGTGACTGTGAGGTGTAGTCTCGCCCCTTATATAAGCCTTCTTGTCATGTTTCCTGTTATAGTTCCTTGATAATGTGAGTAGTCACGAAAGCGCTTGGAATTCTTCTATTTTTTCATAGTGGTTTTCTTGCATATTTTGATATCACCTGTTTACTGTGATCTTTTTGCATATATATGTATATATATGTATATCTATAGAGAGAGAGAGCATTTTAAACTGTATTCTATTGCATAAAGAAATCTTGTTAGCATTCAAGCAGTCGAGAGAGTTTAAACCAGAGATCTGCCAGAGTATCGGTATCGGCGGGTTTCGGCCATTTTTACGCTAGCAATATCGATGAAAATATGGCCGATACTTTTTCAAAATGTTATTTTACACCTGTGCTGAAATATGTCAGAATTAATAATTTACCTCATGATTGTAAGAATTACTCGTACGCTCATACACACACATACACATGTAGGTGAGATCATACACTCACCAAGACGCACACACACTATCGACAAGGGCCTTTGTCAACTGGTAACTAAGATTTAAAATCTGATAGAAAATTACTTAATATATAACCTTCCTTTGTTATTTAATATCCATTGTATAATAAGTATTTCCTTATATTTTTGAATATAATCTTTATATTTTTGAAAATAAAAAAAAATATAAGAAAATTATCGGTATCGGCCGAAAATTGGGAATCAGTATTGGTTTTACAAAGGGGCGTTCCTGTCTTACGAATTTACTAATTTTTTTCACTAGGGTATTTGAGGAGGTAGATCACGGTATTGAATATGATATTGTGTATATGGACTTCAATAATGCTTTCCATAGAGTTCCACATCAGAGGTTGTTGAGGAAACTTAAGGCACACGGAATAGAAGGAATTTTTTTTCCTGGATAGAGGCATGGTTGACAAATAGGCAGCAGAGAGTTTGTATAAATGGGGAGAAAACAGAACGGAGGCACGTCACGAGCGGTGTTCCACAGGGGTCAGTGCTGGGCCCCTTGTTGTTCACAATTTACATAAACGACATAGATGAAGGAAAAATTAGCGACATAAGCAAATTTGCTGATGACACCGAAATAGGCCGTCCAATTCATTCTAATGAGGACATTAGAGCACTCCAGGATGATTTGAATAGACTGATGCAGTGGGCGGAGAAGTGACAGATGCAGTTTAATATAGACAAATGCAAAGTTTTAAATGTTGCCACATATAAACTAAATAATGTAGTTCCTAATATTCCTGATTGCGAAAAGGATTTAGGAGTTCTGGTTAGCAGTAATCTGAAACCAAGACAACAGTGCATAAGTGTTCGCAATAAAGCGAACAGAATCCTTGGCTTCATATCAAGAAGTATAAATAATAGAAGTCCTCAGGTTGTTCTTCAACTCTATATATCTTTCGTTAGGCCTCATTTAGATTATGCTGCACAGTTTTGGTCACCGTATTACATAATGGATATAAATGCTCTGGAAAACGTAAAAAGAGGATGACAAAGTTGATCCCATGTATCAGAAATCTTCCCTATGAGGATAGACTGAGGGCCCTGAATCTGCACTCTCTAGAAAGGTGTAGAATTAGGGGGATATGATTGAGGTATAAATGGAAAACAGGAATAAATAAAGGAGATGTAAATAGCGTGCTAAAAAAATCTAGCCAAGACAGGACTCGCAGCAATGGTTTCAAGTTGGAACAATTCAGATTCAGGAAGGATATAGGAAAGCACTGATTTAGTAATAGAGTTGAGGATGAGTGGAACAAACTCCCGAGTACCGTCATAGAAGCTAAGACGTTGAGTAGTTTTAAAAATTAGGTTAGATAAATACATGAGTGGGTGTGGGTGGGTGTGAGCTGGACCTGACTAGCTTGTGTTAGTGGGTCTGATGCCGTGCCCCTTCCTTAAGTGGATGTGACCTGACTAGGTGGGTCATTGGTCTAAGTCGGAGGGTGGCATGGACCTGCCTCGCATGGGCCAGTATTCCTGCTGCAGTGTTCCTTCTTTCGTATGTTCACTAGTTCTGAGAAACGCATTTTAAAACGTACAATGCACTCTACGGTCTCCTCTAGCCTTCTTTCATTTACTCCGCAATCCTGACTCCGTGATTCTGTAGTGATGAGGATGGTGGTGATGGTGCTAGTAGCGGTGATGCTGGAGGTGGTACTGGGGAGGGGTACTAGTAGTTGTGCTGGTAATGGTGGTAATAGTGGTGGATAGAGCTGTGGTAGTGGAGTTATATAGGTGTTGGTGGCGGTGATTGTGGTAGGGCTTACTGGTTGCTGTGAAAGTGATTACGTTGATAGTGGTGATAGTAATGGTCATGGTGGTGTTGGTGGTGGTTGTTATAGTAGTAATGATAAAAGTCCTAGAGACAGGAGGTTGTGATTGTGATGATGGCAAAAGTGATGGTGGTGGTGCTGGTAGTTGCTGAGGTTTTGATGAAGTTAATTGTGATAAATCTGTGATAGTAATTGCATACGCCAAAAAGTGTGCATCTCAGTGTCAACACCGAGAGATGCGTATCTCTGTATCAACACAGAGAAGTGTGTCTCTCAATGTAAATACAATGAGTGGTATTGTTGTTGTTGTTGGTGGTGGTGGTGGTGATGATGATGGCGATGGTGATGGTGATGGTTTTGTTGTTGATGGTACTGGTAATGGTGAGGGTGGTGGTGGTGGTTTTGGTGGTGGTGGTCATGGTGGTTATGATGGTGGTGGTGATGGTGGTGGTGATTATGGTAGTGATAGTTATGGTGGTGGTGGTAGTAGTGGTGGTGATGGTGTGGTGGTGATGGTGTTGGTGGTGGTGATGGTGGTGGTGGTAATCATGGTGGTGGTGGTGATGGTGGTGATGGTGGTGATAGTGGTGATGGTGGTGATGGTGGTGATGGTGGTGGTAATGGTGGTGGTGATGGTGGTGGTGGTAGTGGTGGTGGTGATTGTGGTGGTGGTAATGATGGTATTAGTGGTGATATTGACGGTGGTGATGGTGATAGTGGTGATGGTGATGGTAGTAATTGTGGTGGTAATGATGGTGATGGTGATTGTGGTAATGATGGCGGTAATAATTGTGGTAATGATGGTGGATGTAACGGTGGTAATGGTGGTGGTGATGGTGGTGGTGGTGCTGGTGGAGGTGCTGGTGGTGGTGCTGATGGTGGTGCTGGTGGTGGTGCTGTTGGTGCTGGTAGTGATGGTGGTGGTAGTGGTGGAGGTGTCGATGGTAGTGGTGATGCTGGTAGTGATGGTGGTGGTGGTGGTGGTGGTAGTGGTGGAGGTGGTGGTGGTGCTGGTCGGATGATGGTGGTGTTGGTGGTAGTGGTGAAGATGGTGGTGGTGGTGATAATGGTGGTGGTGGTAGTGGTGGTGGTGGTGATGTTGGTGGAGGAGGAGGACAGAGAGGGGTCATAAATCCGGGTTGAGCAGAGGGACAAATGAGGTGGGAGAGAGGTGGGAAACTCTGTGGCTTCACCAACCCATAAAACAGCCATGAAAGACTTTATGTTTGAGGGCAGCCCCTGGGTGGGGAGGTCTAGCCACCCAGGGTCTTACTCAGCTCTCTCGGAGTCTTAGTCCTCCCAAGGTCTTATTCACTCCTCCTTAGGTCATTCTCAGTTATCGCAGGGTCTTATTCAGTCCTCTCTTGGACTTAGTCCTATCTAGGTCTTACTCAGTCCCTTAGGGGCTTACAGAGCCTTCCCAGGGTGCTACTCAGAATTCCAAGGTCTTACTGAGTCCTTCCATTATCTTACTTTAATCTTCATGTTTCTTACTAAGTCATTTAACAATCTTACTTAAAATTCCCATGGTCTGATTCACTCTTGGGTTTTATTTAGCACTCTCAATGTCTTGCTAAGTTTTTCTTGTGTCTCACTCAGTCTTTCTAGGGTTTCTACTCTTTCAAAGACTTGTAAAATATTTTGAGGGTCTTATTCAGTACTTCCAGGCACTTAGTATCTAACTCAGTCTTTTCCAGGGTCTTACTCAGTTTCTCCTGTGATTAGGTCTAGTATCTCAAGGTCTTATTCAGTTCTACTAGTATTTACCTGAAGCCTAGAAACCTGAACCAAGGAAACCTGAAGCACAGAAACCTGAACCAAGGAAATCTGAAGCACAGAAACCTGAACCAAGGAAACCTGAAGCATAGGTAATTCTGCTATTTTGTTATTACTAACAAGGACAGTAGGTCTGCTAGTCTCGTTATCTCTGCTAAGGTCAGTGGTTCTGCTAGTCTTGTTATATCTGCTAAAGTCAGTGGTTCCGCTAGTATTGTTTCCTCCGCCAAGGTCAGTGGTTCTGCTAGTCTTATCTCTACCAAGGTCAGTGGTTCTGCTAGTCTTATCTCTACCAAGGTCAGTGGTTCTGCTAGTCTTGTTATCGTTGACAAAGTCAGTGGTTCTGCTATTCTTGTTATCTCTGCCAAGGTCACTAGTTCTGCTGCTCTTGTTTTCTCCGCCAAGGTCAGTGGTTCTGCTATTCTTGTTATCACTAATTATATTGACAGTCACTGGGTCATTGTATCAGACATTGTAGAATTTTGAAAATAAAATGACTTAAGTACACTCAGGTACTCACACACTCCTTGGGAAGATGACAGCCACACCCACCAGCTGTCAGGAAGCCACACACTCCTTGGACATTAGCTGTACCGAGGTTTGATTACCACCTGTACCAGCTTAGTTGAGGTGCGTTATCAACGTCTCCACAATAAGAAGGTCGCTGTCTGACTGACCACCAGCTGAAACAGAAAAGTCCTTGTCAACTATGGTGTAATCGAACGTGTAGAAATATTTCCTAATGACACAAAGCACTGGTACACTAATCTCAAGTTCCGTTCTGCTTGATATTCCTTAAAGTTCGCATATTCTAGTAATAAAGTATGTCTTCGTCTTAACAATATATGATTAATGTTTGATATGAGTTGATTGTGCTTAATTATTTTGTAACTAGACTTACTTCGATCACTACTCGATCCGAGGAAGGTATTCCCACATCCCATAAAACTATACCATTTCGAGGTTAAAAGTAACAAAACGTCATCATTACAATATACCAAACCCTCTTCTAAGAAAGATACTGGCGGAGTCTGTCTTCAGTTATCACATATGCTATATTTGAGAATGGTTTATGTAGCACTGTGCAGAGGGCACTCTGGCATGCAAATAGTCTCATAAGTCCTGCCCAAGATACATTATACAAGTGTTGAGAATTTTAAGTCCATCGATTAAGAAGTTTCTCGTGTAATAAACGAAAATTAGTATGAAACCAAACAAAATGTTGCTGAGAATGTTGTGAAAAATAGGAAAGTTTCCCTCGTTAAACTTAAAAACACAAAGAAACCGCAAATTTTTCCCGTTTACCTTTCGCATTTGCATTTTATTTAAAATTTTGTACAATCCTGTAAAAAACATTATTTTTATTGTTTTAAAAATCCAGTTTAATAAAATTGGCAAAAATTACAAATTGTCACTTATTACTGTAATGTACAAGACCAATATTTTCACTGTACCCACTTGGCTTCCCTTCCTGGACAGCAGGAAGACAGCTTCTACACAACAAGACGGGCAGCAAACAGCAACTATACTGGTTCTACCCGTCTCAGAAACATAACTTCATGAGATCATTTATTCCAAGGACAACTCAGGTCTGGAACATGTTAGTACAGCGTAATGTCATCGATGAAATAAAGTCAGCTGGCCAAATGAAATCGCTGGCCCACAGATGGCACCAACTTCCTCTTATTTCCAATTTGTGCCTCATAACAATGAAAAAGCTTTCAAATGAGCTGCTGATGTAGAGAAAAGCTGCTATCTATATAAAAAAGTGTGTGTGTGTGTGTGTGTGTGTGTGTGTGTGTGTGTGTGTGTGTGTAGAGAGAGAGAGAGAGAGAGAGAGAGAGAGAGAGAGAGAGAGAGAGAGAGAGAGAGAGAGAGAGAGAGAGAGAGAATGTGTGTGAGTGTGAGCATTATGCAGTGGCAGCATCAGAGATAAGAGGAAATGTAAAGAAGGTACTACGTTTTAGTACTGCAGACACCCACAAACACACATTACTTTCTAATAGTCCTTATTATTTTATATGGGATACAACATCTACTGTCACATCGTATTATGTAATATGTTTTTTGCGTAGTGGACTGGTAGAGCAGGGTAGACCTTGGGAAAAGTAACGAAAAATTCCATGGACTGGACCATACGAGTAATGCTTGCTGCCCAGGGAAATTTTGATGTCACTCGTGTCAGAGAAAACACCACCGCCTGCAGTGGGAAGCGGACCATAACGATGAGCAAGAGCATCCACCAGAATCTGGCAATGCTCACTACTAGGTCATTTCGCTGTTTACTTTTTACATGTGGTGACTTATCAGTTCTACCCCAACGTCACTGAGACTTGACCTCATTGTCTCTGAACCCATATCCCATATATATATATATATATATATATATATATATATATATATATATATATATATATATATATATATATATGATTGTGATTTATAAAGGTTATTCTTTTGTCACTGTTTACTCAGTTATAGTTTTGGAATTCTGTTACTAGGAATGAGATTTAGTCCCTGGATTATTTTTTTACATAATTCTTTGTTTTGGTTTCTCTATTACCTTTGCCTTATTTCTTTCTTTAGAACTTTCATTGCTTATTATAGATAACTTAATCATATTTTGGAGATCTGTTAACTTCGCTTTATTGTTCAAGGAGAGTGTGGCTTCCTGACAGCTTCTGGGTGTGGCTTGAGCTCTCGCTTCACACACGGAGGGCCCGGGTTCGATTCCCGGCGGGTGGAAACATTTCGACGTGTTTCCTTACACCTGTTGTCATGTTCACCTAGCAGCAAATAGGTACCTGGGTTGTTAGTCGACTGGTGTGGGTCGCATCCTGGGGGACAAGATTAAGGACCCCAATGGAAATAAGACAGACAGTCCTCGATGACGCACTGACTTTCTTGGGTTATCCTGGGTGGCTAACCCTCCGGGGTTAAAAATCCGAAGAAATCTTATCTTATCTTTTTATACAGTAATTAAACCACGAAACAAGTGGTATTGAAACATTTACCAAATTGCAGCGAACCTGGATTAGATCCTGCGACACATTATCCCTCTCAAGAGACAGAACAACGTTCACATCGCCTTAACCACTTAAGCAATCTTTCAAAGACCATGCACCCAGCAGAGCTAGGTGTTGTTTACAACACTTTGAGAGAGAATTTTATTTGTAGATGTAAGTCGAAAAAGGCTGCACCACAAATCGACCTTCGCAAAGCTATTGAAAATGTACGCATCTAGCCGGATTACAGGATCTATAACAGAAAAGGTCTATATTCTCACCGATGTGGGGATATGTTGATGTGTGTCTCTTAGTAACACCCGAGACTCCTATCAACCTTACATTTTCTAAATTTACGAATGCAACTAGTATGATCAGTGGATCTATACTGGGATGACCACCATAACAAATTTTCGCTGTATGAGAACCACTCCTATAGACTAAATACGATTAAAGGAAGAAGGCTAGTTTAAAGACGGTAAATCTAACATTATGTGATTAATCTATGCAAGCGACGAAGTCTAAAACGGTAGATTCCCAGAGGGATTTTGACTGAAGGAAGTCACGGGATGCCTGGACGAAGTGACATATTGCATTTGCTGCTGCAGTTAAATTCTTTAATTCCACACCAGCAACGTCAAGGGCTGGACCTGCTTCAGGAGAATACTTCCCTGCTATTTTTTTGCGTCAATATCCATACTGCAATCATAGGAGTGGTGGCATTTAAAGTGGAGATGGAAGCAACTAACAAGCACTCTTGGCTGCTTGTATGACAGGTCGGGCATTTTCTCTCGCTTGTTTCAAGTCTAAATGGCAGGCAGTGGTGCGATTAAGTTTATTCCGGCTTTCAGGCGGCATGTAAGAATCGAATGGTCGCAGCACGACCTGGTGATCCTCAGGGTACGCGTTTATTTGAAGGTTTGCTTGACGTTAGTGGCATGGAGAATACAAACAAGTACGTCCAAGAATGGAAGGATAATTGAAATGTTCGTTTCAATTTTTTTCTTTTTCTTTAGGCAGTATTACACTTACATACGTACGTTCGTACATACATACATACATACATACATACATACATACATACAAACACACATACATACGTACATACATACATACAATGGTCGCCGAAAACTCAAAGATTATCACTTGTCAACACTAATTTTCTGGCCAGTGATATTACAGTGATTTTAGGGTTAAGTTGTGGTGTTGATTCCGAATATGTCATCGGTTTTGCTTGATTGCTCTAGTTTTTGATAAATTTGGTATCCCAAGGAAAAGACATAAAAGAAGTGGAAAAATATATTGATCTGGCCGGGCTAACTTACAAATCTCATAGAAATTATTTTCTCGAGCATGTAATACATGCTAGCAAATCATGTAATACATGCTAGCAAATCATGTAATACATGCTAGCAAATCATGTAATATATATTAGCACTTCATTCTATATAATAACAGATTTACATAGTAAGATAATTCAGATGCCACTAATTACTGTATATGAAAACGTTGATTGTACGATTTTCTTCAATGTGGGTCATCAACACAGTCCCGTTGGAGGCTCCAGCAATAGTCTGCCATGGAAAATAAAAACATAAGCAGTATAATGTGATCCTTTATTGACACGTTTCGCCCACGCAGTGGCTTTATCGATCACAGACAGATCTACCTAAAGCTGCATGTGACAGTCTTAAAAGTAGTGTGATAGTTAAAAACATTGTGACTTAAAGGACCTGCAGTCACACTATGTTTTAACTATCACACTACTAAGACTCCATGCAGCTTTCTCACCTGACCAATTCTCCACCTGACTGTACCCTATATATCTCCATGTTGCTCATTTTCCAGGTAGATCTGTCTGTGACTCGATAAGCCACTGCGTGGGCGAAACGTTGTCATAAAGGATCACATTATACTGCTTATGTGTTTATTTTTCCATTGTGTCGGTATTTTATACCATTTATTTCAATAGTCTGCCATCATGTGTGTGTCCCACCTGCCTTGATACCTTTCCTCCATCACCTTTATATCTTGCTGGAACCTCTCCCCTTGTTCCTCACTCACCTCACCAAAATTATGTGGAAATCTGTCTAGGTGGCTGTGAAGAAAGTGAATCCTTATGCTCATATTAGTAGCTAAATTCTTAAACCTTGTCAGCTGTTTTGCACCGGTTCTTCGTAATTGTCTGATTTGTGATTACCCAAGAAGTTCTTGACAACTGACACATAACAGCACCTTGCAGAAACTTCAACACCATTCATACATTTTGTGAAATCAGAATTCTTGATAAGCTTTCGAATTTGAGGATCATCAAAGATTCTTGCTTTTAGTTTTTCCATACTTAGTCCAGAAACATCTACAAATGTATTTGAAGCAATTGCAATCTTTGTCCAAGGCTTTAAAGAATTGCTTCATTAGCCCCAACTTAATGTGGAGTGGTGGCAGAATAATGTTATCCCTGTCAACCAATGGCTCATTAATGATGTTTGCTGCACCTACAGTCATGTTTTCTTTTGAGGTCATGTCACTTTTGTTCAATGATCTACCATCGTCCTTCTGTCCCACAAACAGATGAAACAAGGGTAATTTGTATATTCATTCTGTTGTATATTCATCTTGTGCTCATGACAGCAAAGCTTCTGCTCTACCATTTTGATATTTTCGTATTCATCTTTAAGTTCTGTTGAGTGAGCAATTGGAAGATATGCATATTGGTTACCATTGTGGACTACGACACATTTCAAGCTTCTAATGGAGCTGTCTATAAACAGCCGCAATTTCCTGGTCGATATTCAAGTACGATTCGTGGAACTCCAGAGATGTTATTGCAATATACAAGTTTTTCATCTTAGCTGAAGTAAGGAAGGAGTTCAACCTCTCTTGTTCGATAAGCTGTTATTATAACTTCTTGCTGCAGACAGTTCTTTTCTTTAGTCTGAATGCTAAAGTTCAGATGCTTTGACAGACTGATGTCACGTATCAGATAATTGACTTCTTGGGAGAACTGCTGAAGTGTTGAAATGCTGACTTCATATTCACTTCCACTGCTATCACCTGTGTTACATCCCAAACCCTGAGTTTAAACTTGTCCTTTGTCTATTTTTTCTACTGTCGTAAGCATTCTACATGTTTTGTAAACCATATGGGGAGCCCAAGACTTGTCTTGTTCTCTAAGCGCCACTCCAAAATAAGCAAGGTAAACTTGATTTACAAAATCTGTGATTGTTTCTTTGTTTTAGCAAAGAGTATTCGCCACAAACGCAGCAAAATGCATTAGGATTGTTTTAGTAAACTCTTCTTGAAGAACTCATGTTTATCTGGAAAAAATTACAAAATAAAGTTGACAATATTATCACGTAGTTGTTGTTGACTCAACTTCTTTCGTTAAATATTAAATAATTTAAAAATAAGATTCTAATATTTATTAAAACTATTGGTATATACAGATTATCACTACATATACATATAAACGCGTTATGGATAAGTTCCCTGTTAATTGAGGATAGGTATGCAATATCTCACAAACTAGAGCCAGTTTGAAAACCTTACTGCCATTTTCGAATTCAGCATAGCCAAAATACCCTAAATACCTTCAAATATCTTTGACAACGAAATTTTTTGTTGTTCTTGACCAGTATTTGTATTTTACTCTTTAATTATAGTGTAAAATACAAATACAAGAGAACTGCAGGAAACTACAAACACTGGAACAGTACATATCTGGGAAGGTAATGAAGACTGACGCTGGTGTGAAGAAGCTAGACGAGGTGCTCCACTTGGACGAATAACATACCAACTTCTAGACATCTTATTAACGTAACCCTCGCAGTCCACTGCAGGTGCATGACTGATGGGTGAACACTGGGCTTCACCATGGGTTCCCCACCCACCATAATACACGAAAATCGAAATATGATTAATACCTGACTGACCCTGAAAATAACCGAACAACAAGGAAAAAATGCTCGTATATACACACTTAATACATTCTACACATAATGATCTGATCAGGAATCACTACATTTGTATTCTCATCTAATATATTTCCTTTCGTATCTTTACTAACATCAGAAAAAAACATGTACTTGGTAACATTACCAGGCAGATGCCCCAGCGTGCAGTGTACCATCCATCCAATTGGAGACTAAACGACCTCTCATCATTTGCTCTGATTCAACACTCCATACAGAGTGCAATAACAAAAACTTGAAGGTTGCAATAAGAAAGAAAGTTTAATTGGCATCAAAGGGGAACTGAACCTTGAAGACGCCCCAATTAGAATGTTTAGAGCCAGTAACTTCTTTATAGATGGAGAGTGGTGCCACTGAGAGTGGTATCAGTGTGATTCCACTGAGAGTGGTGCCACGAGTAGTGCCACAGGGAGTGATGTCATAGAGTGTGGTGTCAGGAAGGTGGCGCCAAGTGAACACGCAAGCTAAGAGTGGGAACTGAAGGAACAATAAATGGCAGAGTTGATCCCCCACACGTTGGTGGCTAAGGTGGCGTAAATAAATAAATTCTTCCCTCTATCCTTCCTTCCCTCCCTCCTTCCTTTCTTTCCTCCATCCTTCACCCCATCCTCTCTTCGTTCTCTTAGTTTAAACAGGAGTAAACATTTTCATTTTATTGCATCAAATGTGCGTCTTTTATTTCACTCTCGCCTCGTGTGTGATTTTCTCACTCTGATGAAGTGAATACATCAGCAGTGTGTTGCTACAAAAGCCAACTGTAATTCCCCGCTGTATTCCATCTGTCAGCCTCAGCCGGGAGACTTCTGTAGGGCAATGAGGATACCGTCAAGTATTCCATTAAGGAATACTTGACGGTATCCTCAGCTGCGGTAGCTTCAAAAATTTCGTTCTAGAGGAACTGGAGTTACTATTACTTGGGAATCACCATCTTTCAGAATGACCTATCCCATAAACAAGAGAAATTAAAGTTTTATGGAGATATCTCCATTATCACAAAGAGGGGAAGCAAAAACTTCCTTTTAAAATTACTGATAACGCCAACTATAACGAGACACTCTGATACACAAAAGTAATGGAGCTGGAGCATTCCGGACAGGGTTTCCAGACCACCTCATGTAATGGAAGTGTGTCGAAGCAGTGGCCTCTTAGCTCCTCGCTGATGATGGCCTCTAATTCGCAATGGTGAATGTAGGTTTCTCTTTGATGAGAACGATCCCTCGCACATGGATGCAGCTAGGGCCATATTGCCGTATGCATACTCTCTCTCTCTCTCTCTCTGCCTGTTGATTTATATATTAATTTGGTTATATAAAATTTGCCCGACACAGCAATTATTTGAAGGAACAGAAAGATGTCTGGCTCTCTGTAGGCTGCTGCTGCTGCTGCTGCTGTCACTGGTGCTGCTTCTGTTACTGCCGCCGCCGCCGCCGCAACTGCTGTTGCTTCTATTATTTTTGCCACTTCTATTCTGTTGCTGATGTTGCCGCTGCTGCTGGTGCTGTGGTGCTGTTAGAGGTCATGGTGAGGAAGGAGGGTGACGGTAGTGGTACTGGTGTTGCTTGCGCTGTTGCTTTTGCTGGGCTGGTGGTGTTGATGATGTCGATGATGTTAATGGTTGTAGTAGTTGTTATGATAAAGGTGCTGTTAACGGTGGTCGTTGTTATGGGGGTGATAGTGGTAGTTGTGGTGGTGGTGGTGTTAGTGGTGGTGGTGACGGTAGTGGTGGTAGTGGTTGTGGTGGTGTTGGTGGTTGTGGTGGTCACGGTTGTGGTGGTGATGACGGTAGGGGTGGTGGTGATGGTTGTGATGGTAGTGGTAGTGGTGATGATTGTAGTGGTGGTGGTGGTGATGGTAGTGATGGTGGTGGTAGTGGTGAGTGGTGGTAGTGGTGATGTATGTGTGGATGGTGATGGTGGTGGTGGTGATGGTGTGGTGGTGCATGTGTTGTTGTCAATGCTATCGACTGCTTATTAAAAAAACTACTATAGCTAATACGATAACAAATAGCTAGTCATTGTCACTATCACCGTCATTATTAACATCGCCATCACCCTTCACCATTGTCATCAGCCAATCTCATCATGACCATCATCGTCACCATCACATTCCTTCTTCACCATCACCGTCACTCATCTTCACAGTCACCATCACTGTGGTACATTCACTTATTTACTCCTCAGCTTCTTCCCTCATAATCCATCCAAGACAGAAGCGTCTGAGTGGGACACTAGGGCGTCCTAGGACACTAGGGCGTCCTAGGACACAGATAACACACCTTGAGAATCATAAACCGTGGTATTTGATCCCTGCAAGACGTTTTCTCACATGTCTTATTAAACCTTGTTAGGTGAGTGGGGGTGTGTAAGAGGGACGGGTCTAGCATGGCTGATGCTCTCATGAATGTCAACCAAGAAATGTCACTCTTAGTAAATGGTCTAGAAACCCGACAAGTTGATGAGACACTTGCGCAGTATTTGAGTATCATTATTGTGGAAACGTTTCGCTAGCCAATGGCTTTTTCAGTCCAATACAGAGAGGAATGGTGGAAGATAAAGGGGTTCGAGGTAATCAGTCCTTTAGCCTGGAGTCGATGTGATCAATCCATCGATCTTGATAAAGAGTAAAGGACACAATACCGTGACTGCAACAAAAGTACACAATACCGTGACTGCAACAAAAAACAAATAACCCGCACATAACAGAATGAAACTTATGACGACGTTTCGGTCCGACTTCGGTCATTAACTACTACAGCATATGAGCGGAGAAGAGGCTCTTATATACTGCAGACAAGTGAGGTGAAGTACTTAGTGGTTGCGTCACCGGTGGAAAAAATCATTAGTGGAAGTAGGTCATGCCTATAGGCTAGATAGTCTTCTCTGTATTAGAGTCAGGAAGCCACTGACTGCCGAAATGTTTCCACAATAATATTACCCAAATGTTTCACAAGGAATTCTTCAACGCTTGCCTAACTTATCAGCATGATCTTCTTCCAATAGTGGATTTTTAATGTGAGGTTAGGCAGCACGACGGATTAAGCAAGGAACAACATTCCCTAGTTAAGTAACAGTAAACAGAAGTAACAACACGAAGGGCTGAACAAGGAACAGCCTTCCCCAGTTAAGTAACAGTAAACAGAAGTAACAGCACGAAGGTCTGAACAAAGAACAGCTTTCCCATTATAAGTAGCAGCAAACACTGAGGGGAAAACACGCAGGATTCGACGTAAACAACAGCAAACACGAGTAGCGCCTTTTCGACAAAGTCTGCCTGGGCAAGAGAAGGGAGGCGTAAATGACCTTTCATGTGTATATTACAGGATATTCCTTAAGACTGGAGCAGGTGGCTCATAGCTTGAAGTGGTACAGCCTTTGGCTCATAAGAACATAAGAACATAAGAATGGAGGAACACTGCAGAAGGCCTACTGGCCCATACAAGGCAGGTCCTTATCAAAACCACCACTACCTAAGAATTTATTCCCGTACTCACGACACAAATCAAACCCAGCCCCTCCCACTCATATATTTGTCCAATCTCTTTTTAAAGCCACCCAAGGTCCTAGCCTCTATCACAGTACTCGGAAGATTGTTCCACGCATCTACAACTCTGTTCGAAAACCAGTACTTGCCTATGTCCTTTCTAAATCTAAATTTATCCAATTTAAATCCGTTATTTCTGGTTCTTACTTGGTTCGATATCCTCAGTATTTTATTAATATCTCCTTTGTTTATGCCCATCATCCACTTGTACACCTCGATGATATCTCCCCTCATTCTACGTCTCTCCAGAGAGTGGAGATTTAACGCTCTAAGTCTATCTTCATACGGGAGATTTCTTATACTGTAAATCATTTTAGTCATTCTTCTTTGTATGTTCTCCAACGAATCTATATCCATCCTGTAGTAAGGAGACCAAAACTGAGCTGCATAATCCAAATGAGGTCTCACTAGTGATGTATAGAGCTGTAAAACAACTTTTGGACTTCTGTTGCTTATACTTCTTGAAATAAATCCTAGTAATCTGTTAGCCTTATTGCGCACACTTAGGCACTGTTGTCTTGGCTTTAGATTTCTGCTTACCATGACTCCCAAGTCTTTTTCACATTCTGTATGATCAAGCTCAACTTCACCTAGTTTATAAATTCGAGGGATATTTTCATTACCAACGACAAGCACCTTACACTTGTCCACATTGAACTTCATCTGCCACTTTTCAGACCAAGACATTAATTTATCCAAATCCTCCTGGAGTTCACTGTTATCCTCCTCAGAATGAATTATACGGCCTATTTTTGTATCATCAGCAAATTTACTCATGTCACTTGCAATTCCTTCATCAAGGTCATTAATGTAAATTATGAACAACAATGGGCCCAAAACTGATCCTTGTGTGGAACGCCACTAGTGACAAATCCCCATTCAGATTTGACCCCATTAATGGAAACTCTCTGCTTTCTATTGGTAAGCCATGCCTCTATCCATGCTAGAACTTTACCTCCTATACCATGAGCTGCCACCTTTCTTAAGAGTCTCTTGTGAGGTACTCTATCGAAGGCCTTACTGAAATCCAAGTAAACTATATCATATTCTTTATCACTGTCTACTGCCTCAAATGTTTTATTGAAAACGTCAGTAAATTTGTCAGGCAGGAACGACCTCTCGTAAACCCATGCTGAGATTCATTAATCAAATTATGTTCTTCAAGGTGACTTCTGATAATATCAGCTATAATTGATTCTAATAATTTGCCTACTATAGACGTGAGGCTTATTGGACGGTAATTTGATGGAATGGACTTATCCCCTGATTTGAATATAGGAACTACATTAGCTATCTTCCACATCTCTGGCACAACACCAGTTAGGATGGACGTATTAAACACATTCGTTAATGGCTGACTAAGTTCCATTTTGCATTCTTTAAGTACCCTGGAAAACAACTCGTCGGGTCCCGGGGACTTATTTTGCTTCAGTTTATCTATTTGTTTGATAACCATATCCCTCGTGACAGTAAAAGAGATCTGCGTATTGTGACCTCTACAGAAAGGTGTATTTATTAAAGGAGGATGTATTTATATACAGGCATCATGTGACTTGGCTGGCCATGAACGAGTAAGAATGGAGAAAAATGGAGAAGTCTGTTGTAGTGGTAGTTGGTGAGAAATGGTCAGGTAGGCATAATACAGAGCTCCTCTGTGGTAGTTGTGTGTGTCTAGACTACGTGCTGAAATGTTGAATTTTATACCACACGTCGTGACAACACCTGGGTATCACTGCACTTGTGACAAATTAACGTTGGGTTTAGAACCAATGAATGTGGCATTGATCCGAAATATACAGATTTCTTTTACCTGTGTTAACTTTTCAATCTATGTGATTCGATAGGATTCATTGAAGCAGGGAGACAGGTGTTAGACGACTGTTGTGGGTCACAGAATACCTAACACAGGACTGGGCTATGAAATGAGTTGAGATAGGATAGCAAATACTGTAAATTTAGCGGTGCAAATGAAAAAGGGCTGATAGTCTTGGTGGAGTGGATAGATGTAGTGATTGGAGAATATAAACTTGCAAATGCATTGTGCTTCTTCATTATCTCCGAATCCACAGAGCCACAGTATTTACATCCTAAATATTCTCCTGTATGTAACTGTGAGAGAATACTGACAAACTGGAACGAATTCGTCATATTTTTTTTTGAAGTATGGAAAACTTACTTTAGATTACCAGCACCTTGTAGTATTTCACGGTTTTACTAGAACTGTGTTGGTTCTTATTGCGATATTTTTAATGGCTGCCTCAAAAGGTAAAAATTTGGGATGATCCTGGGTTCATCCATGAGTGCGGTCCTGGCAGCCTTTATACAGAGTCCTTGCAGCCATTATCCCCGCTACTGTGTCTTCCATATGTAATATTTTTAATCATTGCTTTCAGAAGGTTTAACCTTGAAGCATTTCAGAGAAAACTTAATGCAACAAAAGCATCAAGACGATTCACTTTAGTAGGACTGACAACATCCTTCCTCTCCTGGAAGTATTACTGTTCCCATGAGATACTCTTTTAAAATTTACTGTCTTACGCTAACCCGCCAGTCAACATGACTATATCTATTTATGATCAAACGTTGACGGTAAAACCATAAGTCTTTTTTGAATATGAGGTATAAATTATTGAGATTTCTTCGAATTATAAATCCTCAGACACTCCATTCGAGATATACTGGAGGAATTTTTTAATCTTCTCAGTATGTTGTAGTATGATCTTTCCTGTGACATTTTTATTCTTGTCACTTTTACCAAATTATATCAAGTTTTGTAGTAAATTGCAATTATAAATGGCCCCTATACTGGGCCTTGAATGAATTCGTGAGGTAACTATGAAGGCTATAAAATTATGAAGTATACAGTATACTTGTTATGCGAAGGATACATACTAATCGTAAAAAAATTTAATATGTATATATATATATATATATATATATATATATATATATATATATATATATATATATATATATATATATATATATATATATATATATATATATATATATATATATATAGTCGTGCCGATTAGGTAAAACTGGTCAATTAGCAATAACTCATTTAAAATTAAGTCCTTTCTAAAAATTTCTCTTATACGTTTAAAGATATATTTTTTCATTTATGTTAATGTAAAAATTGATAATTTTGTACCAAGAGAAACTTTGAAAACCTACATAACCTTATTACAACAAGCGCAATTTAATTTAGCCTAACCCAACTAAGTATATTTTAGATAAGTTTACAATAATTTAATGATAAACAAACACAATGAAATATATTTTTTCGTTATGTTCAGAATGATTTTGGCGAAATTATTGCATACACAAATTTTCACTTGTCTTATATGGCAAGGTGAGCGTTGCTATTTAAGCCAAAATCGCAAGTTCTGCCTATTCGGCACGACATATATATATATATATATATATATATATATATATATATATATATATATATATATATATATATATATATATATATATATATATATATATATATATATATATATATATATATATATATATATATCCCCTGCATGCATCGACACAACTAGAGATTTTTACAATGCTAGGAATTCGCAAGAGCAGGCGAAATATTCACAAACACTGATCTCTGGCCGACGGAGACTCGAACCTACGAACCTCATGACAAGCTGGCTGCCTTGGAATAACGTCTAGCGAAAGCTGGATGCCAAGGTATTGGACCAGTGTGGTACGGTCGGTAAAGCACTGCGTACCTTGTCATGAGGTTCGTAGGTTCGAGCTCTTCAGATCATTAATTCTCCACGCGTCAACACCACTCCAAACAAAGTTATAGTTCTTCCCAACAGCCAGGTTGCATCCAACATTTCTAAAGTATTTGCACAAGCTAACACTAGAGTCGCCATTGCTTCCAGTACTTCTATTAAGGATCTAACCAGGACTAAATCCAAGCACCATGAACCAGTCAACGCAGGGGTCTACACTATACCCTGTGGAGGCTGCGACAGAATTTATGTAGGAGAAACAGCAAGAAACCTCGAAACACGCATCAATGAACACATTAATGCATGCAGAAACGATAACCTGAACAACGCCTGCGTACAACACCGAAATTCCAACAATCATCTCATGAAATTCAAAGACGCCCGACTAGTAATCAAAGAAACTAATTTCCGTAGACGCAAATGCCTTGAATCAGCACTTATCTCTGTTTCTAACACAATTAAACAAAACAAAGGCAGCTTCACCATCTCTGAAGTCTTAGCAAGAATCCTCCTGAAAACAGTTAACCATACCATCACATAGTCTCTCCTGCTAATTCAACACAAGCACATCGTAGATGTGGAACACTCCTACAGGCCTTCTATATTTCAACCTCCAGCAAAAATATTTGTCTAACCTATTGTTATACTACCCAAGTATTTGTTTTATCACCTTTTACTCATGTGCATATTGATTGTTCTACCTTACTGTATTACTACTACTACTACTACTACTACTTATCACTACTACCTCGACCACCACTAGTATTTCACCTCACTTTGAGAGTATATAATAGCCCACTGTGTCCATGTAACGCTTGTAACGGCTTGAGAAAGCTCCTGGAGAGCGAAACGTTGCCACAATAAAATGTCACATTAGTTGCATTTGTGTCCTTTTACTTAACGTAGGTTCGAGTCTCCGTCGGCCAGAGATCAGTGTTATATATATATATATATATATATATATATATATATATATATATATATATATATATATATATATATATATATATATATATATATATATATATATATATATATATATATATATATATATAATTTGCAACTTTGCAGATTTGTAGAAAAAAATCAGAAATTGTTTGTAATTCTAGAAAAATAATTTGTAAACTAAAGTTAACATGTCGCTAAGGTAATAGCGGTACCTAGATACTTCGTTACTTATGTTTGCTGAACGTCTGATAAGCACAGTGTTACGTAGTACACCTTGAACATCCATCTAGACTACAGTCATTCTGTGCAGAACATAATTTTCAGGACTGCCTGTCTTTCTGGAATGTGGGGCAATGGAATAATGAATTGTTGAACCTCACACAATATGTAGACATTGCAGATTTTTGTCCCTGCTTTGCTTTAGTGTCCCTATTCCTCTTCTGATCCTCGTGGAAGGATGGCTGTATGAATTGGTTGGCTTGGGTTTGCAGCTGATGACCCCTGAAGCCTGAACTCTTTGATGGGTATGATGTTCTCTTTGAAGCTACTGCAATCTTTTTGCAGAGGATCCAGAGTTGCAGATATCACTTCAAGAACATAGCCAAATGGTTTTCATATACCTTTTCTGGCCCCACAGATGTCTTGTAGAGATGGGTAAGCATATCACTCTTGTCAATGCCAGTCATACTAAAGTTGTGAGCTTTGATGACTTTGGGGTAAGATACATGTAATTTCTTGGAAATATTGTCATAACTGATGCATCTTCTGATGGGGTGAATGCCAACATCAGAAAATTGCATAGTAGTTGCCTTCCTGTCTTTTATTTACAGGCCAAGACTACATCACCTGAATAGTAACAGGATTCTTCTTTTCATCTCACTTTTATTCATCTCCTTGGTGTTAGATTTTGGCTTACCAACATATCTGCATTTGCACTAGTGTTTGAGGTATGTAGCTAGGCCAGTGCAAATAAAGAAGTTATCAGCATTAAATAGTTGACTTCTCTGACTCCGACAGTTTTTTTACTCACATCAATGACAGTTTTAGACACTTCAGTCATCTGCTTTTCTTCATCATAGAACTGTGCGCCCTGTGATGTAAACGTTTTGGTTCCCTGATACATGATTATGTCATGGATGAAGCCATATAAGCTTGCTCTGTAGAAAAGCCAGTAGCCTTGTTTGTCTGGTTTGATCTTGATATATTGCCACAAGTCACCTGCGTTAGTCCCAAGCCACCCTGCATGAGACCTTATCGACTGCCTACAAAGAGCTGCATCGAACTCTCGTTAACTGTTTAATGAAGAGATTGAATACTTGTCCTATGTCGAAGAACCTAAATTGAAAGTTCATCGATTTGTGTTGTCACTGAAGTGTAGGAGACTTCGAATCTGATTTGCTTGAATCTCTTGCCAGTCATCACGTCTACAATGTAAAGATCCCTTCTATTATAGGCCCAATAATAATTTATTACTGGTATAGGAGAGATACCTAGAATGTAAGGATTTCATTGAATGTCATCGCCTCAGGAGGATCAGTTTTGAAGATGGTATCCACAGGTTGGTATGGTATGTAATATGTTTCATCAAATTGGAGTTAAATGCATTTTGGGAGTACTGGAAAAGGCCTCTCACGTAAGTTCCAACTGGAAGTTCATATTCTCTAAGCGGTGGAAAGTCTATATACTCATCTTGTGTTTATTGTATCCTTGAACTTTGAGGTCTTACATGTTTACAAGTAAATGAAAAGAGATGAAGAGGAATATGCAACAAAATGACAGTAATCTTTAAAGAAAATGACAGTGAATATGAAAGAAAATGACAGTGAATGTGAAATAACATATAACGGGGTTACACAAGATGAATAAGAACAATAGAACTTAAAACACTTAACATTTAAATGCCTGCCATTTAACAATTTAAACCTAAAATATAAATCAACACAGGATTTAATAGTTATAATCCAGCTGTTTAACAAAATAACTATAAGGCAACACATGGGAAATGTGAACAAATAAGTCACTTCTAAACAGAATAGAAAAATTTATAAATGACAAATTTCTACTTGGTTTACAAGTTTTTAGAGGTCAGTAGAGAAAATTTAAAATAATTTTATATATCAGAGAAAGTGCAAAAGAGCGAGACGTAGGTAACTTACGGTATCATGTCATTTCGTCTTTCACAATATCTGCTAAGATGTGATTAAAGTTTTGCTGTCGGAAGCAAATATGATTTTGGACAATAGTATTAGAAGTGTTGGTTAGAGCACTTTCTAAGCACTTTTTTTCTATATTTGTTTCCGTCACAGATGTTCGATTTAAATTAATTCTGTCCACTTCACAAGATGGTTGAGGGTGACACGATGCATAAAACATACATGCTAATGTATAACGAGTATTTGTGTTCCCTAATACTTAAGTTGCTGTCCAGTGATGTTTCTACCATGTAAATTTGATCACAGTCGTTACTTGGAATAGCTTTGTGATAGTGATGTTGTCTTTGCTATTATATAATAATTTAGAAATATTAGTGTGAATGCTGCAGGCTGGGAAAATAATGAATCTTACACAGCTTTTCTTTGCTCGTTCCAGAAGTTATGGTGTCCTTGGTTGGCAACGCTCTCGCCTCATGCACTGAGTGCCCGTGGTTCAATCCCCGACACGAGTTGAAATGCTGGGCGTGTTTCTTTACATCTGCTGACCCTGTTCGCCTAGCAGAAAGTTGATACCTGGATGTTAGTTGACTGGTGTGGGTCACATCCTCGGGTACAAGACTGAAGGACCCCAACTAGAAATAAGACAGTCCTCGATGACGCACTGACTTTCTTGGGTTATCCTGGGTGTCTAACACTTGGAGTTAAAAATCCGAACACATCTTATCTTATCTTTCATCTAGGGTAAACCTGGAAGGCTCCAGAGACGTCCAGTCATGTGCGTTCCGCCTGGGTTTGCTCTGAGCCAATAGAAGAACTTTTCCTCAATCTATAGGGACCAATCATAGGCCTATATGTCACTCCCGGGCAGGCCTGAGCGACCACAAGCAGAACAGTACTAAATAAGACCTGACACAGTGTGTTTCTCGGCTAAGCTTTTCGTATATTCAGGACCACAACGTTTTACATTGTGGAGTTAGTTCATGCAAATTTCACAAGTCATAGGTAAACAGTGTTGCTAAGTGTTGATATAAGTTAAATTAGGATACTACTAAAGGAACTTGGTGTAAATTAAGTCGGGGAAAAAAGACTCCGGACGTGGACCAGTTAAATTAGAATAAAACTACAGAAACTTAGTGTAAGTGTGTCGTGAAAAATAAACCTGGTCGTGGCCCGTGGAATGACACGCGTAACCACAAGGAGCCCGAGTCGGGGGCCTTTTGATCAACACACTGGGTGCCACAAAGGCCGCAATTGGAGCCTTTGGAATTAATTAAGAGAAATCATGTGCATATGATAGACAAGAAATAACAAAGTCATTTTTCAACTATCTTTGTAACTGGTTAAGATAAGTGTTACAAGACATTTTTGTTTAATAATTTTACTTCATATTAAAGGGATACTTTCCTCTCAGTAAGATGTGTTCTCCATTATATATTGAAGCCATTCGCTGAACCCAGATATATTTACGTGATTTGACAGGAAAATTTTCACGCTGTTTTACACATAAAAGAAAAAATGTGCACCGACATAATCCAGTTTTACTCTCTCCCATTGTCGAAGTGAAAATCTCTTTTTTTTTTCGAAGGTTTGAAGCCAAGTAGCAGAGGCTTTTGAAAATTATCAAACCCATTTCAGGAGTCTTGGAGTAAATTATACAATTCTGGTCATAAAACAGGTGCATTTACCGTTAGTTGTAGTTATCGTACACCAGCATTGAATAATAATAATAATAGTGTCTTTATTTCTACAAGTATATGCTGAGCATTTAAGAACAATAAGAACATAAGAATTGAGGAACACTGCAGAAGGCCTACTGGCCTATACAAGGCAGGGCCTTATCAAAACCACCACTACCCAAAGCTACCCAAGAATTTACTCCCGTTCCCACGACACCAATCAAACCCAGCCCCTCCCACTCATATTTGTCCAATCTCATTTTAAAGCCACCCAAGGTCCTAACCTCTATCACCGCTACTCGGAAGATTGTTCCACGCATCCACAACTCTGTTCGAAAACCAGTACTTACCTATGTCATTTCTAAATCTAAATTTATCTAACTTAAATCCGTTATTTCTGGTTCGGGCAAATTAGTAACGTTAGTTTTGCCACAGGATGCGACCCACACCAGTTGACTAACACCCAGGTACCCATTTTATACTGATGGGTGAACATGGACAGCAGGTGTCTTATGGAAACACATTTCTAATGTTTTCCAGCCGTACCGGAGACTCGAACTCCGGACCTCAGTGTGTGAGCTGAGTGCGCTAGCGATCCAGCTACGGGTCACGGGAGATTTTTAAACTGGTTGGATAAGCTATTTTCTTGGTATGAATGAAAAATAATCCTGAATTTAAAAGAAGAATAAAGAAAGAAGGAAAACAAGAAAGATATCAGACGGTAAGCATTTAAATGCCTCTTTTGGAGCATTCGTGATACTTAAATGGTTAATATATTATTGATTAAATACGGGTTAGCGGCTTTACTGTCTGCATGTTTACATATTTTTTGAGTTGATATCGTTGGGAGTGTGTTGTGTTGTGTTGTGAGTTGTGTATTGAGTGATTAATGGCGAGATAGAACCCGCCGGGACAACATTAGTTTCCGCCACCCAGCCAACACTAACACCACATTAATCAGTGGTGGACTGAGGCATTACTGACAACACTGCTGCCACCACCACCACCACTGATGATACCACCACCGCTACCACCATTTCTGTCACTTTCACTGAAGACACAGCCACCAATGCTACCACCACCATTGCTACCACCACCACAACTGCTACCACTACCTCTGCTGCTATCACCACTACCATCGCTCCATCACTACTACTACTGCTATCTTCACCACTTCTGTTTCATCACTTCTGTAGCCATTAACACGTTCAGTGCCCCCACCTCTATTATTACTGTCACCACTTCCGTCACCACCACTCACCACCGCCGCCACCACCGCCACCACCACCACCACCACCACTCACCACCGCAGCCACCACCGCCACCACCACCGCCACCACCACCGCCACCACCACCACCGCCACCGCCACCGCCACCACCACCACCACCACCACCACCAAGACCACCACCGCCACCGCCACCGCCACCGCCACCACCACCACCGCCACCACCACCGCCACCACCACCACCACCACCACCACTACCCCACCGCCACCACCACCACCACCACAGCCACCGCTACCACCACCACCACCACCACTACCACCACCGCCACCACCACCACCACCACAGCCACCGCCACCACCACCATTACCACGAATGATGACATCAAAAAACATGGAAACAACCACCACCAGCCTCCAACCACCACCAGCCTCACACAACCACCGCCAGCCCCAACCACTACTACCAATACACACACAACCCGCACATATAAAAGGGAGGAGCACGACGTTTCGGCCCGACTTGGTCCAAGTCGGGCCGAAACGTCGTCGTAAGCTCCTCCCTTTTATATGTGCGGGTTGTGTGTGTATTGTTCCAGTCACGGTATTGTGCCTTTTTTGTTATTCACTACTACCAACCTCCCACCACCACAAGCCCCTACCACCACAAGCCCCCACCTCTACTATGTTCATTGCAACCTCCTCCATTATTACCGGGCCTGTGACTGGGAAGAGTAGACTTAGAAAAGGTAACTACGGAACTGAGAATAGGAAATGCCAAATTATGAATGGACTTGCGAGTCTAGGTAAGCAAACGGAATTTGTAATATTTGTGAATAGGAATCCTTGAAACATTAGTAGGAATTGTGTGACTGGTTAAAAAGAATTATGAATGAATTGACCTGGATCTCACAGATGTGTGATTGGGAATCGTAGTTTGTGTGATTGGGTATCATATGTGTGAATGGGTAAAGTAGGTTATCTGATTGTGTATGGAATGTTGTGTGATTTGGCATCGCAGGTGTCATTGGGAACTGTAGGTTGTGTGATTGGGTATTGTAAGTTATGTGATTAGGAATCGTAAGTAAGTAAGTAAGTAAGTTTATTCAGGTATACACAAATACATTTACATAGATTATCATACATAGCAGCATATGTGTAGAGAACCTAGAATAACCCAAAAAAGTCAGACAGAGTGACTTATTTCCATTGGGGTCCTTTAGTTATTTCCATTGGGGTTGGGTGACAGGATATCGTAAGTGTGTGATTATCAATGAGAATTTCTGTTACGTTAACGGGAACAGGGATCAGGGATCAGGGATCAGGGATCAGGGATCAGGGATAAATGGGACGAGAGGATACTGACACCAGCACTGATAACTACGAAACAGGGAACGAAAATCGAGTTGCCGGGAACGATAATGGGAATTGTCGGAGTGGGAGAGGGAATGGCAGGAATGGGAGCCGTGTCTCCCAGCACGACGCCGACTATGTCATCGGACCACAAGATATGTGGAAGCTAAATCTTAACCTTTAAAAGGTCCGGAGTTTTAGCGGCGTCTCGGCTGTGTGAGCGGCAGATAGTGTACCCGTGGGAGAGTTTGTGTGTGTGTGTACTCACCTAGTAGTGGTTGCAGGGGTCGATTCACAGCTCCTGGCCCCTCCTCTTCACTGGCCGTTACTATGTCACTCTTTCTTCTCCATGAGTTTTATCATACCTCCTCGTAAAACTTCCAAGACTGTTACACTTCCTGACAACTCTGTGACTGAAGAAATACTTCCTAACATCCCTGTGATTCATCTGAGTCTTCAACTTCCAACTGAGACCCCTTGTTGCTGTGTCCCATCTCTGGAACATCCTGTCTCTATCCACCTTGTCAATTCCTCTCAGTATTTTATGTCGTTATCATATTATCCCTATCTCTCCTGTCCTCCAGTGTCGTAAGGTCGATTTCCCTTAACCTCTCCTTGTAGGACATTTTCATTGGTTCTGGGACTAGTCTTGTTGCAAACCTTTGCACTTTCTCTAGTTTCTTTACGTGCTTGGCTAGGTGTGGGTTCCAAACTGGTGCTGCATACTCCAATATAGGCCTAACGTACACGATGTACAGGGTCCTAAACGATTCCTTATTGAGATGTAGGAAAGCTATTCTTAGAGTTGCTAGGCGCCCATATGCTGCAGCAGTTATCAGGAGATGTGCCCGGTGTTATACTCACCACAAAACCCTTTTTCTTGAATGAGATTTGTAGTCTCTGGCCCTCTAGACTGTACTTCCTCTGCGGTCTTCTTTGCCCTTCCCCAATCTTTATGACTACTCTTGGTGAGGTTGAACTCTAAGAGCCAGTTTCTGGACCAGGCCTGCAGCCTGTTCAGATCCCTTTGTAGTTCTTCCTGGTCCTCGTTCGATTGAATTCTTCTCATCAACTTCACATCATCTGCAAACAGGGACACTTCTGAGGCTATCCTTTCGTCATGTCGTTCACATATATCAGAAACAGCACCGGTCATAGGACTGACCCCTGTGGAATTCCGCTTGTCACAGGCACCCATTGTGATACCTCGTCACGTACCATGACTTGCTGTACTCTTCCTGACAGGTATTCCCTGATCCATTGCAGTGGCCTACCCTGTTATCCCTGCTTGGTCCTCCTGCTTTTGCACTAATCTCTTGTGTGGAACTGTGTCAAACGTCTTCTTACAGTCCAAGAAAACCCAATCTACCCACCCCTCTCTCTCTGTCTTACTGCTGTCAACCTGTCATAAAACTCCAGCAGGTTTGTAACACAAGATTTCCCGTCCCTGAAACCGTGCTGGTTGTCGTTGATAAGCTCATTCGTATCTAGGGTTCCACCACTCTCCTTCTTCTGATAATCTTCTCCATGACTTTGCATACTATACATGTCGGTGACACTAGTCTTTAATTTAATGTTTCGTGTCTGTCTCCTTTTTTAAAAATTGGGACTACATTTGCTGTCTTCCATACCTTAGGTAGTCGCCCTGTTTCGATAGATATGTTGAAGATTGTTGTTAGTGGTACACATAGTGCCTCTGCTCCCTCTCTCATGGATAAATGTTATCCAGCTCCATCGGCTTTGAGGTATCTCGCTCACTTAGCAGCCTCTTCACTTCTTCCTCGGTTGTATGTATTGTGTCCAACACTTGATGATGTACCTCACCTCTCCGTCTTTCTGAAGTCCCGTCTGTCTCCTCTGTGAACACTTCTTTCAATCTCATGTTGAGTTCCTCACACACTTCGGGGTCATTTCTTGTGATCTCTCCTCCTTCCTTCCTCAGCCTGATTACCTGGTTCTTGTCTGTTGTTCTCCTCGTGATGTGGCTGTACAACAGCTTCGGGTCAGATTTGTCTTTCGCTGCTATGTCATTTTCGTATTGCCGAAAATGACATAGCTGGCTCTTCGACTACTCTCCTTATTATCCTGGGTTCTTTGCCTTCTATACTTCTTCCATTCTTTAGCACACTTGGCTTTTGCCTCTCTGCACCTTTGGATGAACCAAGGGCTCATCCTGGCTTTCTCGTTATTTCTGTTACCCTTGGGTACAAACCTCTCCTCAGCTTCCTTGCATATTGTTGTCATATATTCCATTATCTCATTTACTGACTTCTCTGCCAGTTCTCTGTCCCACTGAACCCCGTGCAGGAAATTCTTCATACCTGTGTAGTCCCCTCTCTCTTGTAGTTTGGCTTCATTCGTCCTGCCCTTCTTGCTTCCCTCTCCCCTTGTAACTCTACTATGTATTCGAAGCTCAAAACCATGTGGTCACTGGTCCCGAGGGGTCCTTAATATGTGATGTCCTCAATATCTGCACTACTTAAGGTGAATACTAGGTCTAGTCTTGCTGGTTCATCCTCTCCTCTCTCTCTCTCTCTCTGGTAGTGTCCCTTACGTTTTGGTACATGAGGTTTACCAGTACCACCTCCATCATCTTAGCCCTCCACGTTTTTAGTCCCCCACGTGGACCCAGGTTCTCCTAGTCAATATCCTTATGATTGAAGTCACCCACAATCGGCAGCTTTGCCCTGTTCGCATGAACCGTTCTGGCCACTTCAGCCAGTGTGTCAACCATCGCTCTGTTACTCTCATCATACTCTTGCCTTGGCCTCCTGCTGTTCTGTGGTGGGTTATACATAACTGCAATTACCACCTTGTGTATGTGTTTTTGCGCTACTTTATCTCGCGGTTTTTATAAAATTTTCTTGTGTAAATATGCTCTGTAAATTTTTTTTGGTTACTGCTTCATACGTTTCTTCCTCTCTTTCGGTGATTTTATATTCAAACTTTATTCCTCGTTTTTTCTGTTTTTTTTTATTTATATTTAAACAAACTTAAGTAGAAGAATTGACTCTAATTTCCTATTTTCTTCTCCTCTTGTTTTTCTTTTCTTCAGCAAACAAATCCGTCTTGTTGCCTTGTTATAGATTTCTGGATTGTGTGAATATTTGTTAAGTGGGTTGGTTGGACACTTTCTCTAATAGATCCTATACTGATAGTAACAGCCTGGTTGATCAGGCCTTGATCCACCGGGAGTCCTGGTCAAGGTCTGTGATGCGGGGGCGTTGACCCTCGGAACGACCTCCAGGTAGACTCCATGTAGGTAGGTACCGTGACTGTCCTGCACCTCCTGTCAAACATTCTTTATTTTCATCTGTTGTGGGCTAATATATAACTTGTGTGTTTGAATATGTACAGTAAATTATGCAGTTCAATACATTAACAAGACAGTGAATTATTATTAAAACTTTTTGCATTGTAAAGGTAAGGTCAAGACCGGGTCACGAAATGAAGAAGACTCGGGTCAGGATGTCCAAGGGAACCTACCTGCATCTGGTAAGGTCAATTTATAAGGCATTTAAGGCTGTCTATCACTTGTACATCACCAGTTAAGAAAACTTGACTCCCTAAAACAGAGGCTAAAAGAAGCTCTCACATATACACCTACCACTGTTTATGCAGTATTGTTTTCAGTGCTTATATAAAGAGAATTATAAATTTCAGCTTCATATCTGAAGTGTGAGAGTAAGGAAGGAGGGAGAAGCGTGAGGGATGCTCGGAGTGTAGCTGGATTCCATACAACAGTCTGTCCCCCATCCCCACCCTCCGATTTCCAACGATGTAATAGGCGACTGTTTACTCCTAGCAACATGTTGTTATTCCTACTGTTGTAGTATCGGTGTTTCCTGTTGTTGTTATTCCTACTGTTGTAGTGTCGTTGTTTCCTGTTGTTATTCCTCTTGCTGTACTGTCGTTATTTCCTGTTATTGTTGTTGTTGTCGTTCTTATTGCTGTTATTGTTGTTCGTATAGTTGCTGGGGTTGTTGTTGTGGTAACTGATGGTGATTTCAGGAGTCATCGCTCCTGCGGCCCGGTCCTTGACCAGGTCTCCCGCCAGACTCCCATATATTACGCTCCCTTTTACGTAATCTGGTAATAGACGGTTAACGTTACATAAGTTTAGAATTATTAAGGCTAAAGAATTGTGGTTTAACTTTTAAATGCTTAATATTTAATTTTATTCGCAGTGAAGCAATTAAAGTAGCGTTTCAGCTTAGTGCAAAAACTGACGTACTGGTTCAGCTTAGCGCAGAAAGTGGAACAATTTCGCAGCTGCAAAGAGATTGTTTCAACTTAGTGCAGAAGTTGACGTACTGTCGCAGTAACAGGGGGACTGCTTTGTCTTAGTGCAGAAACTGACGTACTGTCATGGCACCGGTGGGACTGCAGGGCAGTGCAGTACACAGCCTCACGAACCCTCTGGGAAACACCCGTAATTTACAACTTTGTACATTTTTGAGGATTCAAGTGTCTATATATATCGCCACACAGGCCATTCATACGTCGGTAAATCTCCAGCGGATCACCCAGAAACAAAGAGAGAGAGGGAGAGAGAAGAGAGAGAGAGAGAGAGAGAGAGAGAGAGAGAGAGAGCAATAAACACTAGTGTGAGGGAAGACAAGGAGGCGCCCCTCTGACTGAGCAAAACATCCAACATGCTGCCGTGTTCCCCCGACATAAACTTTGGAACATTTTTCGTGGCAGACAAAAACTCACCCGCCGTCATAAAAGCAGCGGTCCAGCAACTTTTTGAAGACTTCATAAAAACTTTTTGTTACATTTCCATTGCAAATGTGAAGCTAAACGAGATCTTATGAGAAAGGCAGAGATATGAACCAGCCTGAAAACTTACACGAAAACAGAGGATGACTTCAAAATAATAAAAAAAACCGTACATGTTGACATAACAACGCGGGGTATTACCTTCTGACTATGACGAACTCTTTTTGTTACGAAACATGAACAGGCCTATCATCGTGTGTAGGCCTACCATCAACTCTGGATGATAGGCCTACACAGGTCTGGTGGATAGGCCTACACCAGTCTGTATGATAGGCTTAAAACTGAGATTAAGGTAAACTTTCAGTGTATATGCACTGAGAACTACACAGTGTTCAGGGTTAGTCACAGAGAAACACACCTCTCAACATATACACACTGAGAGACACTTATCAGAGTATACATATATACTAAGATATAAACGTTTATGCACTTATATATATATATATATATATATATATATATATATATATATATATATATATATATATATATATATATATATATATATATATATATATATATATATATATATATAATATAAGTTAAATAATTGATGTTGCTTCTTTGTTCACAAAAGTTCCAGTTGATGATTTATTAAGTTTCCTATCTGAAGAACTTGTTATTTGCGATTTACCATTGCCAGTACCTACAATCACTGAGCTTATTAAACTCTGTATTGATGATGCAAAGTTTGTGTTTAATGCGACTTTTACACTTTTACACCGATTAGGTAAAACTTGCGATTTTGGCTTAAATAGCAACGCTCACCTTGCCATATAAGACAAGTGAAAATTTGTGTATGCAATAATTTCGCCAAAATCATTCTGAACATAACGAAAAAAATATATTTCATTGTGTTTGTTTATTATTAAATTAATGTTAACGTATCTAAAATATATTTAGTTGGGTTAGGCTAAATTAAATTGCGCTTGTTGTAATAAGGTTAGGTAGGTTTTCAAAGTTTCTCTTGGTACAAAATTATAAATTCTTACATTAACATAAATGAAAAAAATATATCTTTACGTATAAGAGAAAATTTTAGAAAGGACTTAATTTTAGATGAGTTCTTGCTAATTGACCAGTTTTACCTAATCGGCACGACATATATATATATATATATATATATATATATATATATATATAGTATACAAGTATTGTAGGTTGGTAGACAGCAACCACCCAGGGAGGTACTACCGTACTGCCAAGTGAGTGTAAAAAGGAAGCTTGTATTTGTTTTACATGATGGTAGGATTGCTGGTGTTTTTTTTGTCTCTTAAATATGTAAGATTTCAGGTACGTCTTACTACTTCTACTTACACTTAGGTCACACTACACATGTATGTACACGTTTATGTTTACACACTCATCTGAGTTTTCTTTGATTTTATCTTAATAGTTCTTGTTCTTATTACTTTTCCTTTCATATCCATGGGGAAGTGGAATAAGAATCTTTCCTTCATAAGCCATGTGTGTTGTAAAAGTCAACTAAAATGCCAGGAGCTATTGGCTAATAACCCCTTTTCCCGTATAACTTACTAAAAAGAAAAAGAAGAAAACCATCAAAATAGGATGTTTGAATGTGCGTGTGGATGTAGAGCGAAAGAGATGATTGTGGATGTTATGAATGAAAAGAAGCTGAATGGCTGTAAGTGAAACAAAGCTAAAGCGGGTAGGAGAGTTTTAGTGGGAAGAAATAAATGGAATTAGGTCTGGGGTTTCTAATAGAGTTAGAGCTAAGGAATGAGAATCAATAATGTTGAAGGATAAGTTATGGCAGGAAAAGGAGTATAAATGTATAAATTCAAGGATTATGTTGAGTAAAATAAGGGTTGGATGTGAAAAGTGGGTTATAGAAAGTGCTTATGCACCTGGAGAAGAGAGAGACGTAGAGGAGAGAGAGAGATTTTGGGAAATGTTGAATGAGTCCGTGGGAATTTTGAACCAAGTGAGAAAGTACTTGTGGATGGGGATCTCAATGCTAAAGTGGTTAAAAATGTTGTAGAGGGAGTAATATGTAAATTTAGGGTGCCAGGAGTGAATGAAAATGGTGAACCATTAATTGAACTATGTGTAGAAAGTGGTTTGGTAATAAGTAATACATATTTTATGAGAAAGAGGATAAATAAATATACAAGGTATGATATAGCACATAATGAAAGTAGTTTGTTAGATTATGTATTGGTAGATAAAAGGTTGATGTGTAGGCTTCAGGATGTACATATTCATAGAGGGGCAATGGATATATCGGATCATTATCTAGTTGTAGCTAGAGTTAGAGTAAGAGGAATATGGGACAAAGGGAAAAATGGCAACAATAAGATATATTTGAAAGTTTATAAACTAAGGGAGGAGGAAGTTATGGTGAGATTTAAGCAACTATTAGCAGAAAGATGGGCTAGTGCAAGTACGAGTAGTGGGGGGTTGAAGAGGGTTGGGATAGTTTTAGAAATGCAGTATTAGAAAGTGGAGCATAAGTTTGTTGCTATAAGAGGGTGGGTGCAGGAAGAAAGAGGAGTTATTGGTGGAATGATGAGGTAAAGGGTGTGATAAAAGAGAAAAAAGTAGCTTATGAGAGGTCTTTACAAAGCACAAATGATATAATAAGGGCAAAGTATATGGAGAGTAAAACAAAGGTGAAGAGAGTGGAGAGAGAGAGTGCAAAAGGAGAGCAAATGCCAGAGTAGGAGAGGCACTGTCAACAAATTTTCCTGAGAATAGGAATTTTTTTTGGAGTGAGATAAACAAGTTAGGAAACCCTAGAGAACGAATTGATTTGTCAGTTAAAAACAAAGTAAGAGAGTTAATAGATGGAGAGCTTCCTATATAGTAGTAGGTCATTGATGTCAGCTAGGGCTGTATACCATGTACATGTACATGTAGTAAATAAATATATTATTGGGTAGATAGCAGGAATATTTTGAGGAACTTTCAAATGTCAATGAAGAAAGGGAGGCAGTAATTTCATGCACTGGCCAGGGAGGTATAACATCGTTTAGGAGTGAAGAAGAGCAGGATGTGAGTGTGGGGGAGGTGCGTGAGGCATTACGTAGAATGAAAGGGGGTAAAGCAGCTGGAACTGACGGGAGCATGACAGAAAGGATAAAAGCAGGGGGGATATAGTGTTGGAGTGGTTGGTGTTTTTGTTTAATAAATGTATGAAAGAAAGGAAGGTACCTAGAGATTGGCAGAGAGCGTGTATAGTTCCTTTATATAAAGGTAAGGGGGACAAAAGTTTACTGAGTATACCAGGTAAAGTGTACGGTTGGGTTATTGAAAGAATTAGAGGTAAGACAGAGAGTAGGATTGCAGATGAGCAAGGAGGCTTTAGAGTGGGTAGGGGATGTGTTACTAAATGCTGTATAGAGTTTTTATGAGGATAGTGAGGCTCAGGTTAGGGTGTGTAGGAGAGAGGGAGATTACTTCCAAGTAAAAGTAGGTCTTAGACAGGGATGTGTAATGTCACCATGGTTGTTTAATATATTTATAGATGGGGTTGTAAAAGAAGTAAATGCAAGGGTGTTGGGGAGAGGGGTGGGATTAAATTATGGGGAATCAAGTATAAAATGGGAGTTGACACAGTTACTTTTTGCTGATGATACTGTGCTTATGGGAGATTCTAAAGAAAAGTTGCAAAGGTTAGTGGACGAGTTTGGGAGGGTGTGTAAAGGTAGAAAGTTCAAAGTGAACATATATAAGAGTAAGGTGATGAGGGTATCAAACGATTTAGATAAAGAAAAATTGGATATCACATTGGAGGGAGGGAGTATGGATGAAGTGAATGTTTTCAGATATTTGGGAGTTGATTTGTCAGCAGATGGATTTGTGAAGGATGAGGTTAACCATAGAATTGATGAAAGAAAAAAGGTGAGTGGTGCGTTGACGTATCTGTGGAGACAAAAAACGTTATTCACGGAGGCAAAGAAGGAAATGTATGAAAGTATAGTGGTATCGACAATTTTATATAGGTGTGAAGCTTGGGTTGTAAATGTTGCAGCGAGGAGGTGGCTGGAGGCAGTGGAGACGTCCTGTCTAGGGTCAATGTGTGGTGTAAATATTATGCAGAGAATTTGGAGTGTGGAAATTAGGAGGAGATGTGGAGTTACTAAAATATTAGTCAGAGGGATGAAGAGAAAAGAGGAATTTATAGGCGCATCAAAAGAGGAGATGTTAACCTTATTGACCAATATGTTCAGTTGAAAAGAGAAGTAAAAAAAGGGATTAGAAAGGCTAAACGTGACTATGAGATTAAGGTTGCTAATGAATCAAAGACTAATCCAAAAGGGTTCTTTCAAGTGTATAGGACGAAGGTGAGGGAAAAGGTAGGACCTCTGAAAATTGGGAATGGACAGCTGACGGATAACGAACTGGAAATGTGTTCTCTATTTAATGACTATTTTTGTCAGTCTTTACACAAGAAGACGTAAATGAGATTCAGAAATTAACAATTATTCAGTTCCTGAAGAATTCAAGTTAACTAATATTACTGTCACGAGGGACATGGTTATCAAACAGATAGATAAACTGAAGCAAAATAAGTCCCCGGGACCCGACGAGTTGTTTTCCAGGGTACTTAAAGAATGCAAGATGGAACTTAGTCAGCCATTAACGAATGTGTTTAATACGTCCATCCTAACTGGTATTGTGCCAGAGATGTGGAAGATAGCTAATGTAGTTCCTATATTCAAATCAGGGGATAAGTCAATTCCATCAAATTACCGACCAATAAGCCTCACATCTATAGTAGGCAAATTATTAGAATCAATTATAGCTGATATTATTAGAAGTCACCTTGAAGAACATAATTTGATTAATGAATCTCAGCATGGGTTCACGAGAGGTCGTTCCTGCCTAACAAATTTACTGACGTTTTACAATAAAACATTTGAAGCAGTAGACAGTGATAAAGAATATGATATAGTTTACTTGGATTTCAGTAAGGCCTTCGATAGAGTTCCTCACAAGAGACTCTTAAGAAAGGTGGCAGCTCATGGTATAGGAGGTAAAGTTCTAGCATGGATAGAGGCATGGCTTACCAATAGAAAGCAGAGAGTTTCCATTAATGGGGTCAAATCTGAATGGGGATTAGTCACTAGTGGCGTTCCACAAGGATCAGTTTAGGCCCATTGTTGTTCATAATTTACATAAATGACCTTGATGAAGGAATTGCAAGTGACATGAGTAAATTTGCTGATGATACAAAAATAGGCCGTATGATTCATTCTGAGGAGGACACCAGTGAACTCCAGGAGGATTTGGACAAATTAATGTCTTGGTCTGAAAAGTGGCAGATGAAGTTCAATGTGGACAAGTGTAAGGTACTAGTCCTTGGTAATGAAAATATCCCTCGAATTTATAAACTAGGTGAAGTAGAGCTTGATCATACAGAATGTGAAAAAGACTTGGGAGTCATGGTAAGCAGAAATCTAAAGCTAAGACAACAGTGCCTAAGTGTGCGCAATAAGGCTAACAGATTACTAGGATTTATTTCAAGAAGTATAAGCAACAGAAGTCCAAAAGCTATTTTACAGCTCTATACATCACTAGTGAGACCTCATTTGGATTATGCAGCTCAGTTTTGGTCTCCTTACTACAGGATGGATATAGATTCATTGGAGAACATACAAAGAAGAATGACTAAAATGATTTACAGTATAAGAAATCTCCCGTATGAAGATAGACTTAGAGCGTTGAATCTCCACTCTCTGGAGAGACGTAGAATGAGGGGAGATATCATCGAGGTGTACAAGTGGATGATGGGCATAAACAAGGGAGATATTAGTAAAATACTGAGGATATCGAACCAAGTAAGAACCAGAAATAACGGATTTAAATTGGATAAATTTAGATTTAGAAAGGACATAGGCAAGTACTGGTTTTCGAACAAAGTTGTAGATGCGTGGAACAATCTTCCGAGTACTGTGATAGAGGCTAGGACCTTGGGTGGCTTTAAAAAGAGATTGGACAAATATATGAGTGGGAGGGGCTGGGTTTGATTGGTGTCGTGAGTACGGGAATAAATTCTTAGGTAGTGGTGGTTTTGATATGGACCTGCCTTGTATGGGCCAGTAGGCCTTCTGCAGTGTTCCTCCATTCTTATGTTCTTATGTTATTATATCGTTTGTAACGGCTTGAAAAAGCTCCTGGAGAGCGAAACGTTGCCACAATAAAATGTCACATTAGTTGCATTTGTGTCCTTTTACTTAACTCGAAAAGGTTGGACTTCCAGCAAGCGTGCGTGAGCGTATTAGATAGGAGTGAATGGAGACGAATGGTTTTTGGGACTTGACGAGCTGCTGGAGTGTGAGTAGGGTAATATTTAGTGAATGGATTCAGGGAAACTGGTTAGCCGGACTTGTGTCCTGGAAATGGGAAGTATAATACCTGCACTTTAAAGGAAGGGTTTGGAATGTTGGCAGTTTGGAGGGACTTCTGAACCGTCATATCTGAGTGCCTCTGCAAAGACAGTGATTATGTGTGAGTGAGGTGAAAGTGTTGAATGATGATGAAAGTATTTTCTTTTTGGGGATTTTCTTTCTTTTGGGTCACCCTGCCTTGGTGGGAGACGGCCGACTTGTTGAAAAATGACACATAAACACACACACACACACACACACACACACACACACACACACACACACACATATATATATATATATATATATATATATATATATATATATATATATATATATATATATATATATATATTATATATATATATATATATATATATATATATATATATATATATATATGAAAAAATGAGGAATTCCAAGCGCTTTCATGAGTTTCTTATCTGAAGAACTGGTTAATTACGATTTACCATTGCCAGTTCCTACTATCATTAAACTTATTAAACTTTGTATTGTTGATGCAAAATTTGTATTTAATGATGAGTTTTACACTCAGAAGTTTGGTATGGCAATGGAAATCCTCTTTCACCTGTTCTTAGTAATTTATATATGGAATTTTTCGAAACAAGATTGCTTAACACAATCCTTCCCAATAGAGCTAAGTGGTATAGATATGTTGATGATATTTTGTGCCTTTTGCCTAAGAATGTAGACATAAACCATTTCCTTGTGCAATTAAATAGCTTAGCTCATTCTATAAATTTTACTGTTGAATTCGAAGTAAATAACTCATTGCCCTTCCTAGATGTTTTTATTATTAATGGTAACATTGATTTTAAATTTAAAATTTACAGAAACCAACAAATAATTGTTCCTATGTACACTATTATTCTTCACATCAAGATAGAGTTAAAGTGTCGGTTTTCTCTTAGAACATAAGAACATAAGAAAGTAGGAACGCTGCAGCAGGCCAGTTGGCCCATACTAGGCAGGTCCTTCACAATCCATCCCACTAACAGAATATTTGCTCAACCCAATTTTCAATGCTACCCAAGAAATAAGCTTTGATAATTCTATTTACTCATGTGCGAGTCCCACTCAAATCCAACCCCTCTCACTCATGAATTTATCCAACCTAAATTTGAAACTACCCAAGGTCCTAGCTTCAATAACCCTACTAGGCAGACTGTTCCACTCATCAACTACCCTATTTCCAAAACAATACTTTCCTATATGGAAATAAATGGTATAAAATACCGACACAATGGAAAAATAAACACATAAGCAGTATAATGTGATCCTTTATTGACAACGTTTCGCCCACGCAGTGGGCTTTATCGAGTCACAGACAGATCTACCTGGAAAATGAGTAACATGAATATATATAGGGTATAGTCAGGTGGAGAATGCTGGGTCAGGTGGAGAAAGCTGCATGTGACAATCTTAAAAGTAGTGTGATAGTTAAAAACATTGTGTGACTTAAAGGACCTGCAGTGTTTCATTCTTGAGTTATAAATTAGACACATATGCAACAGTTGGGTAAATTTCGGTGTTGAACACAGGCATTTCCAGAGACCTCCAAACACGCATTTCAGAACACCAGTACGCAGGCAGATCTGACGACTCAAGAAATGCCTGTGTTCAACACCGAAATTTACACAACCATTTAATCAACTACAGAAACGCAAGACTCATCGCCAGAGAAGACAACACGCAATACCGAAGAATCCTGGAATCATCACTTATCTGTATATCCAACAACTTCAACCAGAACAACGGCTTCTACAACATAGCTGAACCTATTGCAAAGAAACTTCTTCAACGCTATCCCACCTAGAACTCAAGAATGGAACACTGCAGGTCCTTTAAGTCACACAATGTTTTTAACTATCACACTACTTTTAAGATTGTCACTGAGCTTTCTCCACCTGACCCAGCATTCTCCACCTGACTATACCCTTATATATTCATGTTACTCATTTTCCAGGTAGATCTGTCTGTGACTCGATAAAGCCCACTGCGTGGGCGAAACGTTGTCAATAAAGGATCACATTATACTGCTTATGTGTTTATTTTTCCACTTTCCTATATCCTTTCTAAATCTAAACTTATCTAACTTGAATCCATTATTGTGGGTTCTCTCTTGGAGAGATATCCTCAAGACCTTATTTATATCCCCTTTGTTAATAACCATTTTCCACTTGTATACCTCGATCATGTCTCCTCTCATTCTACGTCTTACAAGTGAATGTAATTTAAGAGTCTTCAATCTTTCTTCGTAAGGAAGATTTCTAATGCTATGTATTAATTTAGTCATTCTACGCTGAATGTTTTCTAACGAATTTATGTCCATTCTGTAATATGGAGACCAGAACTGAACTGCGTAATCTAGGTGAGGCCTTACTAATGATGTATAAAGCTGTAATATAACCTCTGGACTTCTGTTGCTAACACTTCTTGATATAAATCCCAGTAATCTATTTGCCTTATTACGTACGCTTAGGCATTGCTGTCTTGGTTTAAGGTTGCTGCTTACCATCACCCCCAAGTCATAAGAACATAAGAAAGGAGGAACACTGCAGCAGGCCTGTTGGCCCATACTAGGCAGGTCTTTCACAATCCGTCCCACTAACAGAATATTTGCTCAACCCAATTTTCAATGCTCCCACTCAAATCCAACCCCTCATAAGAACATAAGAACATAAGAAAGGAGGAACACTGCAGCAGGCCTGTTGGCCCATACTAGGCAGATCCTTCACAATCCGTCCCACTAACAGAATATTTGCTCAACCCAATTTTCAATGCTACCCAAGAAATAAGCTTTGACAATTCTACCCACTCATGCGCGAGTCCCACTCAAATCCAACCCCTCTCACTCATGAATTTATCCAACCTAAATTTGAAACTACCCAAGGTCCTAGCTTCAATAACCTTCTCGCAATCGGTATGGCTAAGTTCTACGTTATTTAACTTATAAGTGCTTGGGTTATGGACACTCCCGAGCTTCAGAACCTTGCATTTATCTACATTGAACTGCATCTGCCACGTATTTGTAGTCCAGAGTTCATAGATGAAGAAATCTCTAAAATTTATGAAATAGCTAATGATTTAAAATACCCAAGAAACGTAATTGATAATTTTTTTAAAATAGCTAGAAATACTTTTTACAATCCAAAAAGGGACAACCAACCCTATTCAACCAAAAATATGTTGGTTCTCCCTTACCATGAAAACTTGGTTGATATACCTTCCTTTCTTAAGAATTTTAATATCAAAGTAGTATTTAAAAATCTTGATACAGTAAAAAGACTTTTGATAAAAAATTCCCCCCAAAATGCTGACGGATGTGTCTATAAGATTCCCTGTAAAATATGCGATAAAGTTTATTACGGTCAAACCGGTAAAAGTCTTGAACTAAGATTAAAACAACATAAATATAGCATTAGAACTGGACAAGATTCTAATGCTCTATTTATTCATGTGAGAGATTTTAACCATCCAATTGATTTTCAAAATGCTGAGAAAGTTGTATCAAGCAAGTCCATGGTTGAGAGGAATATAATAGAATCATGTAGATGAATGGTTCAGAGAACCGACAAGTTGTTAAATTAGACACATATGCAACACTTGGGTATCTTTATTGAGGAAACGTTTCGCCACACAGTGGCTTCATCAGTCCAATACAAAGAAGAAAGTAGTAATAATAGGAGGAGTTTGAGGTAATCAGTCCCTCAGCCTGGAGTCGATGTGTTCAGTCCATCAATCTTAAAGTAAATACAACATAAGGCAAATAGAAGTTGCTTATATACTGTAGACAGGTGAGATGAAGCAGGAGGAGGCGGGGTCATAGTGGTATCATCCACTAGTCGAAGTAGGTCCTTGTCCAAAGGTTTGGACAAATGTTAAAGAATCCGTTTGTATCAAGATCCCAAGAAATTGCGAGTCTTCTGGGTCTCCCTGTGGCTGGCAGCTCCACCCTCTTCGGCTACGGAGTATGGCAAGTAGGTGTCTGCCATTGTGGCAGCACAGGTGTAGTCCCAAGCAATCTGCTTACCATCCTTCCAGGGTAGCATAGTGGCTCCATCAGGACGCTTTTGACTTCCATCAGACCTCTGTACTTGGGGTTCCCGTTGAGCTGGGTAACGGGCTGTGGCGAGGCTTCTCTTTATGATGTCATTGACCTCCTCATGTCTAGCATACTTCCCTTCTGATGTGTGACACACGAGACCATAAAGTCCGAATTGATCAGCCGTCGCCCTGCCGCAAATACACCTATGCTCGGTGAGTATGGGGGCGGCTAGGCGAAGAGCAACACCAATCCGAATGGCCTGTGGGTCGAGTCGAGTCCCCAGAGAGGAATTGGGAACAGCTAGAAGGAAATCTCCTGTGTGTTGTGCCTTCACCGCTAGGAGACGAGCTTTGTCCTTTCCTGAAGCGTTGGTGAGCATTGTGTTGGCAATTTTTTCCATGATCGGTTTGTCCCAGTCGGACTGTGCTCTTTGGGAGGAGCTGGTCTACTGGAGGAGTCTGCAAGGGTGTCCCACCGCTCGGCTGCTTCAATGAACCAGTTTTACCTAATCGGCACGACATATATATGTCGTGCCGATTAAGTAAAACTTGCGATTTTGGCTTAAATAGCAACGCTGTTCTTGCCATATAAGACAAGCGAAAATTTGTGTATGCAATAATTCCGCAAAAATCATTCTGAACCTAAGGAAAAAAAAATATTTCATTGTGTTTGTTTATTATTAAATTATTGTAAACGTATCTAAAATATATTTAGTTGGGTTAGGCTAAATTAAATTGCGCTTGTTATAATAAAGTTAGGTAAGTTTTCTAAGTTTCTTTTGGTACAAAATTATAAATTTTTACATTAATATAAATGAAAAAATATATCTTTAAACGTATAAGAGAAAATTTTAGAAAGGACTTAATTTTAATATTTACACCACACATTGCCCTAAGACAGGCCATCTCCACTGCCTCCAGCCTCCTCCTCGCTGCAGCATTTGCAAACCATGCTTCACACCCATATAAGAGTGTTGGTACCACTATACTTTCGTACATTCCCTTCTTTGCCTCAATGGATAACGTTTTTTGTCTCCACAGATAACTCAACGCACCACTCACCTTTTTTCCTTCATCAATTCTATGGTTAACCTCATCCTTCATAAACCCATCCGCTGACACGTCAACTCCCAAATATCTGAAAACATTTACTTCTTCCATAATCCCTCTCTCCAATGTGATATCCAATTTTTCTTTATATAAATCGTTTGATACCCTCATCACCTTACTCTTATCTATGTTCACTTTCAACTTTCTACCTTTACACACTCTCCCAAACTCGTCCACTAACCTTTGCAACTTTTCTTTAGAATCTCCCATAAGAACAGTATCATCAGCAAAATGTAACTGTGTCAACTCCCATTTGCATGTAATTCCCATAATTTAATCCCACCCTCTCCCCAACACCATAGCATTTACTTCTTTTACAACCCCATCTATAAATATATTAAACAACCATGGTGACATTACACATCACTGTCTAAGACCTACTTTTACCGGGAAGTAATCTCCCTCTCTCCTACACACCCTAACTGCAATGAAAACTTCTCTACCTTTATCTAAATACTGTTCACATATATGCTTCACTGTAAACACTTGGTCTACACATCCCCTACCCACTCTAAAGCCTCCTTGCTCATCTGCAATCCTACTCTCTGTCTTACCTCTAATTCTTTCAATATTAACCCTGCCATACACTTTACCTGGTATACTCAGTAAACTTATTCCCCTATAATTTTTACACTCTCTTTTATCCCCCTTCCCGTTATATAAAGGAACTATACATGCTCTCTGCCAATCCCTAGGTACCTTCCCCTCTTTCATACATTTATTAAACAAAAATACTAACCACTCCAGCACTATATCCCCCCCTGCTTTTAACATTTCTGTCATGATCCCGTCAGTTCCAGCTGCTTTACCCCCTTTCATTCTACATAATGCCTCACGCACCTCCCCCACACTCACATCCTGCTCTTCTTCACTCCTAAACGATGTTGTACCTCCCTGGCCAGTACATGAAATTACCGCCTCCCTTTTTCATCGACATTTAAAGTTCCTCAAAATATTCCCACCATCTACCCAATACCTCCAGCTCCCCATCTACTAACTCCCTACTCTGTTTTTAACTGACAAATCCATTCGTTCCTAGGCTTTCTTACCTTGCTTATCTCACTCCAAAAATTTTTCTTGTTTTCAGCAAAATTTCTTGACAGAGCCTCTCCCATTCTTTCATCCACTCTTCTTTTGCACTCTCTCACCACTCTCTTCACCTTTCTTTTACTCTCCATATACTCTGCTCTTCTATTAACACTTCTGTTTTGTAAAAACCTCTCATAAGCTACCTTTTTTCTCTTCTATCACACCCTTTGCTTCTTCATTCTACCACTCACTCCTCTTTCCTCCTGCACCCACCCTCCTATACCCACAAACTTCTGCACACATTCTATACTGCATTTTAAAACTATCCCAACTCTCTTCAACCCCCACTACTCATACTTGCACTAGCCCACCTTTCTGCCAATAGTTGCTTATATCTCACCCTAACTTCCTCCTCCCTTAGTTTATACACTTTTACCTCTCTCTTACTTGCTTTGCCATTTTCTTTTTGTCCCATCTTCCTTTTACTCTAACTGTAGCTACAACCAAATAATGATCCGATATATCCGTTGCCCCTCTATAAACATGTGCATCCTGAAGCCTACCCATCAACCTTTTATCCACCAATACATAATCCAACAAACTACTTTCCTTACGTGCTATATCATACCTTGTATATTTATTTATCCTCTTTTTCATAAAATATGTATTACTTATTACCAAACCTCTTTCTACACATAGCTCAATTAATGGTTCCCCATTTACATTTACCCCTGGCACCCCAAATTTACCTACTACTCCCTCCACAACATTTTTACCCACTTTAGCATTAAGATTCCCAACCACAATTACTCTCTCACTTGGTTCAAAACTCCCCACACACTCACTCAACATTTCCCAAAATCTCTCTCTCTCCTCTACACTTCTCTCTTCTCCAGGTGCATAAACACTTGCTATAACCCACTTTTCACACAACCTTTATTTTACTCCACATAATCCTTGAATTTATACATTTATATTCCTTTTACCTGCCATAACTGATTATTCAACATTATTGCCACTCCTTCTTTAGCTCTAACTCTATTTGAAACCCCTGACCTAATCCCATTTATTTCTCCCCACTGAAACTCTCCTACCCGCTTTAGCTTTGTTTCACTTACAGCCATTCAGCTTCTTTTCATTCATAACATCCACAATCATCTCTTTCGCTCTACATCCACACGCACATTCAAACATCCTATTTTGATGGTTTTCTTCTTTTTCTTTTTAGTAAGTTATACGGGAAAAGGGGTTATTAGCCAATAGCTCCTGGCATTTTAGTTGACTTTTACAACACACATGGCTTATGGAGGAAAGATTCTTATTCCACTTCCCCATGGATATGAAAGGAAAAGTAATAAGAACAAGAACTATTAAGATAAAATCAAAGAAAACTCAGATGAGTGTTTAAACATAAACGTGTACATACATGTGTAGTGTGACCTAAGTGTAAGTAGAAGTAGTAAGACGTACCTGAAATCTTACATATTTAAGAGACAGAAAAAAAACACCAGCAATCCTACCATCATGTAAAACAAATACAAGCTTCCTTTTTACACTCACTTGGCAGTACGGTAGTACCTCCCTGGGTGGTTGCTGACTACCAACCTACTGCCTTACATATATATATATATATATATATATATATATATATATATATATATATATATATATATATATATATATATATATCAAGACAAGACACGGGGGTGGAAATCTTTAGCTCAAGTACTTTCGCGCTTTTCATTGCATCATCAGGAGCTATGCAGTGTTGCATGGCAGCAACTGAAGGAGTGAGGGGAAGTTTTCTCAGAGTAATGCAGTGGGGGTTTGTCACCTGACACAGCCTCTCTCAGAATGTGAGCCAACGGTTTGGTGTCACCCCGCACCCCCACCATCACCATCCCCCATATGGGGTAGGAGGATTTTGAGACGTCTAGGATTATGAAATTAGAAGATATAATAGCCAGCCCCAAGCTTTTTCTAACCGCTTAGAACACGTCTTGTGACTTGATACGTTTCACAGTGGATACTATACATATGGATTGCTATTATTCTGTTTAACCTTTTAATTAATAAAAGAAAGAAAATGAATTTGCTCTTTTGTTCGTTTAAATGTTCTGGTCTGGGGTACTCGAATGTTCCCAGGGGTACTCAGAAGTATCTCTTCCTATTTTCCTAAATATTGTTTACCAGTCTTTTCAGTATCGATTAATTTGCCTAACTTGAGAATCTTCTATATCATTCCGATAATATTTCTATGATCCAAATCTCTACTTCTGATATCCTTTAACCCCACTACCTATGTTATCAGGTAATCTTGTGTACCTGTCAATGTATGGTACAGTAACAGCTAAACGCGTTATATAATCATTCACAACTGACGTAGCATGATGTTTTGGTGCGTAGACTCAGGTCGAGCGTCACCAATCCATCATGAAACCACCTGGTATAATGAGCAATCCTGTGATTGTGTATAGCACTGTTGTTTAAGATTGTGTACAATAGACTCTACTAAACAGCTATCGAGTTTGTATAACCCATAATTTGAGTTATATACGGTATTCCTGTCATGTTTCAAGAGAGAAGATTCAATTATGTTTCTTTCCATGACAGAACTGTTTGGTACAATAATCTGAGCAGCAGTCCACCCGGTGGGTGATTACAGGAACTAACGTGGTTAAAGATAGCGTTCGACTCTTGTCCTGTCCTGACTGAGTATTTATGTTGGGCTATTCTGGATTCCAGAGGTTTACCTGTTTGACCAATATATGAGAGAGGACACTGAGTACATGGGACCTTGTAAACCCCACCAACTATGTTGGTGGGTGTGTTTTTTTAATCAGAGTTTGTTTCACAGTCCCTGTGTTTTAGAAAGCAAGGTTTATATTGATCTTTTTTAATGCTTCACACAGGCAAACCAGGTTTTCATTGTATGGCAAAACTAGTACATTTTTCCTGGCAATCACTTCCTTAGGTTCAGTCCTGTAGAAAGTCTTGCTGACATTACTGCCTTCTCGACAAAATCCCTAGGATATCTCAGTTTTGTGGCTATGTTGAATATCTTGCTGATTTTCTATAATTTTCCTGCAGTTGCGATAATAACATTGTTGTGCTCCTTAAGTTGAGATCATCTGACATTATCACCTCCAGTACAATAACCGAATTTTTGTCATCATTGAACATCATATTGTTTTCAGTGGCCCACTGAGAAACTTGATTCATATTCGCTTGGAGGCTCGATGTCTTCTACCGATGTCATGTTCATACAGATTCTAGTCTATTGTGCCACTACGTCTACTCCTCCTTCTTATATTACCACTACTACTTCTACTACCAGCATTACCTCTACCACTACTTCTCTGCTTCCTTCTTCCTCTCTTTGTCCCTTCCCTGTCCTCTTCTCTTATATATACTGGCTCCCTCTATTTCGTGTATTAGTGTAACTAGTCAATGTTCCAAGTCGGACCGAAACGTCGTCGTAGGTTTCTTTCTCCTATGTGCGGGTTATTTGTGTATAGATTCTAGTATCATCTACAAAGAATGATACAATAGTGTGTTTGATGTTCCTATCTATGTCAGAAATAAGAATGAGGAAGAGGAGTGGGCCAAGTACTGTGTCTAGAGGGACAAAACTTTTCACTTTAGCTGCCCTGATTTCAGTCCTTTTGCTGTCACTCTTTGGGTTCTATTGGTGAGTTAACAATCCATCTGGCCACATTCCAGTTATTACTTTTGCCCGCATTTTGTGTGTAATTACCCCATGGTCGTACTTATCAAACGCTTTTGCAAAGTCAGTATATACTACATCTTTATTGTGTCTGTCTTCGAGAGCATCCAAACCATGTCGTAATGCAAAAGGCAGGAGCGACCTGCTCTGAATGTAAGTTGACCTGGGTTGTGCAACTGTTGAGATTCCATGTGATTGGTAATCTTGCTTCTTAAAACCCTTTCAAAGATCGTGATAATGTGGTTCTGCTATTTTTTAGCAGTTGTGTAAGACTTCATAAAAACTAGCTCCTGAGATTCTTGAAGCTATTACAGTCTTTGCTACATTCTTCCATTTTAGGTGTCTAAAAGTGAAGTCTCGAAGCAATAGTATATTTAGGGATGGGTATATATATCAAGAGAAACGTATCTCTCAGTATATACAGCGGGACTTACACACCACTCATTGTATATAAGGTGAGAGATACACACCTCTCAGTGTATATACAGTGAAAGATATTCTTCAGTGTATGTACAGTGAGAGATACACACATCTCAGTGTATATAAAGGAGAGATGCAAGTCTTTTAGTGTATATAAAGTGAGAGATACACGTCCCTCACTGTTCATATAGTGAGAGATACATATTACTCAGTATGTATGCAGTGAGAGATATAAACCTTAGTGATTTGCGTTGAGAGATGCACATCTTTCAGTGTATATACAGTGTGTATATATAATGAGAGATGTATATCTCAGTGTATATCTTGGTGTGAGAGATACACACACATCTCTTAGTGTGCGTACAGCTAGAGAGATATATCTCAGTACGGATACAATGAGAGATGTAACCCTTGTTCTGTGTATACAATGATATATGCACATCGTTCATTGTATATACATTGAGAGATATACATCTCTCAGCGTATATACGCAATAAACCCTCAAAACAAAATTCAGCCACGTCACAAATCGAGAAAAAATACATTGATAAAATCATGCGCTCACGGGATCTGCACAAAAAAAAACACATGCTGAGAAAAAAAATATTTACCCAACAAATTGCACAAATTATAGTGCCTTTAAACCATCAAACATTTTTTTCTTCCTCCCGCTTTTAAATACCTCTTAATTCCCTCCCCCAACTCTGGTTCTAAAGGAGCTCTATAGTTTCCGGCGCCCCTCAACGACGTCTTTAACAAGGCATTGTTTCCAGGCGACACGTTGTCGCCTCGCCTGAGTGCTCATACCACAGCTATAAAGCGCGAGGCAACGCCCAATCTGAATTTAGAACCTGATGGAGAGGGAGAAGGGGGGGTGAAAGGAGATAAATTTTCCAAAATGACGGCCACAAACCCTTTTTTTCAAGGGAGGTGCCACTGATGCCAGTGAAGGGCTCTTGCTTCAAGTATCTACAGCTTCCCTCTTTCTCCTTGCATCTGATTGTCTTCCAATCTCCATGCTCTCTATAACAACCCCCTCCCAACGGGTTTAGAGCATTCCTATGACTCTTTTTTACACACCGGCCGTCTATCACCGAAGTAGGATGACCCGAAAAAGAAGAAACACTTTCACCATCACTTTCTCCATCCCTGTATTGCCAAAGGCGCACCGATACAACAGTTCAAGTGCCCTTCGAAATTGCAATATCCTCAATCCTCCTTCGGAGTGCAGGCACTGTACTTCCCACCTCCAGGACTCAAGTCCAGCTAACCGGTTTTCCTAAATCCCTTCATAAATATTACCTTGCTCACACTATAACAGCACATCAATCCATAAAACCCCCTTGCTTCCACTCCTGTCTAACACGCTCTCACACGCCTGTTGGATGTCTTAGGCCCTTGCATACAAAACCTCCTTTACTCCTTCCCACCACCTTTCCTAGGACGACCTCAACCCAGCCTTCCCTCCAGGACAGACTTATATACCTTCAATGTCATTCTGGTTTGCTTCATCCTCTCTATATGACCAAACAACTTCCATAAACCTCTTCTCAGCCCTCTGGATAATACTTTAATAACTTCACATCTTATTCTAATCTAAAAACTACGAATTTTCTGCATAATATTCCCACCACTCATTGCTCTCAGACACGACCTCTCCAGTGCGTCCAGACTCCTCCTTGCTGCATTGTTTACATCTCATGCTTCGTACCCATATAAGGGTTTTAGTATTACTATACTCTGATACATTTCCCTTTTTGCCCGGTACGACAGGAAAATACGACATTTCGATAAGACACCTGCTGTCCCTGTTTACCCATGAATAAAATGGGTACCTGGGTGTTAGTCGAGTGTGTAATTTTTCATTTTTGTTTTATAAGTGGTTTGGATTTTTTTTTTTAAATAACTTGGTATGTCAGTACTTGACCAGCCGTGCTGTGTTTAGTACATAGGTTTGCAGGCAGCCGGCAGTAACAGCCCGGTTGATCAGGGCCTGATCCACCGCAAAGCCTGGTCTTGGACCGGGCCGAGAGGAGCGTTGACACCCGGAACACCCTCCAGGTATGTATCTTCTGAATGGCTTCGGCCTTAATGGCTAATGCATCTTATAAGAACACAAGATGGAAGGAATATTGCAGCATGTCTACTGACCCATGCTAGGCAGGTCTAACTCACTCCCACCCACACCCACTCATGTACTTGTCTAACCAATATTTCAACAATTTTAAAGCTACCCAAAGTTATTGCCTCAATGACGCTACCTACGAGTGTTCCACTCGTCTATAACTCCACAGCTGAACCAGTACTACCCTATATCCTTTCTAACTCTAAATTTCTCCAACTTGAATCCATTGCTGAGAGCCCTGTCTTGGTCAGACATTTTCAACAAGCCTTTTATATCACATTTATTTAGTCCTGTTTTCTATATGTACACTTCTTTTAATTTTAATTCTACTTCTTTCCAGAAAGTGCAAATTCAGTGTCTTCAGCCTATTTTCGTATTTATGTCAATCACATTTATGTCCATCCTGTAATATGGAGACCAGAAATGTGCAGCATAATCTGAAAGAGACCTAAAAAAAATATATAATGTTTAAGTATAATCTTAGGATGGAAAAATAGAAACAAATGCAGCATAATGTGATTCTTTATTAACTAAGTTTCTCCCACATACTGGGCTTTATCAAGCCACTACTTTTCATCCACATAGTGGGCTTTATCAAGCCACTACGTTTCACCCACATACTGGGCTTTATCAAGCCACTACGTTTCACCCACATAGTGGGCTTTATCAAGCCACAAACAGATCCACCTTAGCATTATACTGCATTTGTGACTAATTTTCTATCGTGTCGGTATTTATACCATTTATCTTAGGATATATTTAATTATTTTTAGTTCATCGTATGAAACCAAGCATTCTATTAGCTGTATTGTAACACTCTTGCACAGTTTTCTTGTCTATAATTTCTGCTAACCAGAACTACTACATCTTTTTCGCGTTCACTTTGATTAAGATCTACATCATTTAGCTGATAAGTGTCTAGTATTAGAACCTTCTACTTGTCTGCATTGAACCTCTTCTGCCACGTTGACCAAAAAATGTTTTGGTCATCCTGTAGCTCACTAGTGTCCTCGTTAGAAATTATTTGACGGACTGTCTTAGTGTCATCGGAAAACTTATATATGTCACTATTTATACTCTCATCAATGTCGTTAATGTAGACTATGGGTAATAAAGGTCCAACTTTGACCCCAGTGGCACACCACTCGTAATGAATTCTTACTCTGATTTCTCCTCATTAATGCAAATTCTCTGTTGCCTTTCGGCCAGCATGCTTCGACTCAAGAAAAATAAATCTCCTCCTATACCATGTGCTGCTACTTGTTTTTTAATGTCTCCTGTGTCACCTTCAAAGTCTTACTGAAGCCCATATACTGCCTCGAATACCTTGATGAGAAAGGTTATTAAACTTGTATGACAAGAACGTCCTTTCGTAAAAACGTGCTGAAGTTTGTTGATTAATTTATATCTTACAAGGAAGCTATGAAAAGGCACTAGTAACTATTATTTCCATCAACTTCCATAATTAAAGTTAGGCTGATTGTAATTTGGAGATAAAGGCTTATCTCCGACTTTGCAAATTGGTATTATCACCGTTGCCATTTTCCACTCTTCCTGTACAATATCCCTTTGCAGTGACCTGTTGAAGAAACTAGTTCCTCATTTCATTCCTTTGAAACCCTTAAAAAGCATAAATCATAAAAAGATTAATACCTTTGGGGTATAGACTGAAGCTCCAGATTTGACAATTTACAGCACAGTAAACTTGGAATTGCTGGATTCTGTGCAAGAACTAGAGAATTCCTCTTCTGGTCGACTTCCTCCTTCAGGCACTGGTGTGCTATCATTACTGGTGTGCTATCCTCACTAGTGTGCCATCCTCACTGGTGTGCTATCCTCACTGGTGAGCTATCCTCACTGCTGTTCTCATCACTGGTGTGTTATCCTCATTGGTGTGTTATCCTTACTGGTGAGTCATCCTTACTGGTGTGCTATCCACACTGGTGTGCTATCCTCACTGGTGTGCTATCCTCGCTGGTGTGCTATCCTTATTGGTGTGCTATCCACAATGGTGTGTTATTCTCATTGATGTGCTATCCTCACTGGTGTGCTGTCCTTACTGGTGTGCTATCCTCACTGGTGTGCTATCCTTATTGGTGTGCTATCCGCAATGGTGTGTTATTCTCACTGATGTGCTATCCTAACTGGTGTGCTCTCCTTACTGGTGTGCTATCCTCACTGGTGTACTATCCTCACTGGTGTGCTATCCTTACTGGTATGCTATCCTCACTGGTGTGTTATCCTCACTGGTGTACTATCCTTACTGGTATGCTATCCTCACTGGTGTGTTATCCTCACTGGTGTGCTATCCTTACTGGTATGCTATCCTCACTGGTGTGTTATCCTCACTGGTGTGTTATCCTCACAGGTATGCTATCCTCACTGGTGTTTTATTCTCACTGGTGTGTTATCCTCAATGGTGTGTTATCCTCACTGGTGTGCTATCCATATTGGTGTGTTATCCTTACTGGTGTGTTATCCTTACTGGTGTGCTATCCTCACTGGTGAGCTATCCTCACTGGTGTTCTCATCACTGGTGTGTTATCCTCATTGGTGTGTTATCCTTACTGGTGTGTCATCCTTACTGGTGTGCTATCCACACTGGTGTGCTATTCTCACTGGTGTGCTATCCACACTGGTGTGCTATTCTCACTGGTGTGCTATCCTCACTGGTGTGCTATCCTTACTGGTGTGCTATCCTCAATGGTGTGTTATCCTCACTAGTGTGCTATCCTCACTGGTGTGCTATCCTTACTGGTGTGCTATCCTTACTGGTGTGTTATCCTCACTGGTGTGTTATCGTCACTGGTGTGCTATCCTCACTGGTATGCTATCCTCACAATTATGTTATCCTTACTGGTGTGCTATCCTCACTGGTGTGCTATCCTCACTGGTGTACTATCCGCACTGGTGTGTTATCCTCACTGGTGTGTTATCCTCACTGGTATGCTATCCTCACTGGTGTTTTATCCTCACTGGTGCGTTATCCTCACTGGTGTGTTATCCTCACTGGTGTGCTATCCTTACTGGTGTGTTATCCTTACTGGTGTGTTATCCTTACTGGTGTGCTATCCGCACTGGTGTACTATCCTTACTGGTATGCTATCCTCACTGGTGTGTTATCCTCACTGGTGTGTTATCCTCACTGGTATGCTATCCTCACTGGTGTTTTATCCTCACTGGTGTGTTATCCTCACTGGTGTGTTATCCTTACTGGTATGCTATCCTCACTGGTGTGCTATCCACACTGGTGTGCTATCCTTACTGGTATGCTATCCTCACTGGTGTGCTATCCTTACTGGTGTGCTATCCTCACTGGTGTACTATCCTCACTGGTGTGCTATCCTTAGTGGTATGCTATCCTCACCGGCGTGTTATCCTCACTGGTGTACTATCCTTACTGGTATGCTATCCTCACTTTTGTGTTATCCTCACTGGTGTGCTATCCTTACTGGTATGCTATCCTCACTGGTGTGTTATCCTCACTGGTGTGTTATCCTCACTGGTGTGTTATCCTCACTGGTATGCTATCCTCACTGGTGTTTTATCCTCACTGGTGTGTTATGCTCACTGGTGTGCTATCCTTACTGATGTGCTATCCTTACTGGTGTGTTATATTTACTGGAGTGCTATCCTCACTGGTGTTCTCATCACTGGTGTTATCCTCATTAGTGTGTTATCCTTAATGGTGAGTCATCCTTACTGGTATTTTATCCACACTGGTGTGCTGTCCTCACTGGTGTGCTATCCTTAATGGTGTGTTATCCTCACTGGTGTGTTATCCTCACTGGTGCGTTATCCTCACTGGTCTGTTATCCATGCTGGTGTGCTATCCTCAATGGTGTGCTATCCTTACTTTTGTGCTATCCCCACTGGTGTACTATCCTCACTGGTGTGTTATCCTCACTCGTGTGTTATCCTCACTGGTATTCTATCCTCACTGATGTTCTATCCTCACTGGTGTGTTATCCTCACTGGTGTGTTATCCTCACTGGTGTGCTATCCTTATTGGTGTGTTATCCTTACTGGTGTGCTATCCTCACTGGTGAGCTATCATCACTGGTGTTCTCATCATTGGTGTGTTATCCTCATTGGTGTGTTATCCTTACTGGTGAGTCATCCTTACTGGTGTGCTATCCTCACTGGTGTGTTATCCTTAATGGTGTGCTATCCACAATGGTGTGTTATCCTCACTGGTGTGCTATCCTCACTGGTGTGCTATCCTTACCGGTGTGCTATCCTCACTGGTGTACTATCCTCACTGGTGTGCTATCCTTACCGGTGTGCTATCCTCACTGGTGTACTATCCTCACTGGTGTGCTATCATTACTGGTATGCTATCCTCACTGGTGTGCTATCCTCACTGGTGTGCTATCCTTACTGGTATGCTATCCTCACTGGTGTACTATCCTCACTGGTGTACTATCCTTTCTGGTATGCTATCCTCACTGGTGTGCTATCCTCACTGGTGTGCTATCCTTACTGGTATGCTATCCTCACTTGTGTGTTATTCTCACTGGTGTGTTATCATCACTGTTATGCTATCCTCACTGGTGTGTTATCCTCACTGGTGTTATCCTCACTGGTGCGTTATCCTCACTGGTGTGCCTATCCTCACTGGTCTGTTATCCTTACTGGTGTGCTGTCCTCAATGGTGTGTTATCCTCACTGGTGTATACTACTGTTCACTCACTGGTATGCTATCCTCACTGGTGTGCTATCATTACTGGTGTGTTATCCTCATTGGTGTGTTATCCTCTGTGAGCTATCCTCTGGTATGCTATCCAAACTGGTGGTGCTGTCATCACTGGTGTGCTATCCTACTGGTGTGCTATACTCACTGGTGTGTTATCCTCACTGGTGTGCTATCCTCAATGGTGTGCTATCCTCACTGGTTGTCTATCCTCATGGTGTGCTATCCTCAATGGTGTGTTATCCTCACTGGTGTACTATCCTCACTGGTGTGCTATTCTTACTGGTATGCTATACTCACTGTTGTGTTATCCTTACTGGTATGTTAACCTCACTGGTGTGCTATCCTCTCTGGTCTGTTATCCTTAGTGGTGTGCTATCCTCACTGGTGTGCTATCCTTACTGGTGTGCTATCCTCACTGTTGTGTTATCCTCAATGGTATGTTATCCTCACTGGTGTGCTATCCTCACTGGTGTGCTATCCTCACTGGTGTGCTGTCCTCAATGGTGTGTTATCCTCACTGGTGTACTATCCTCACTGGTGTGCTATCCTTACTGGTATGCTATCCTCACTGGTGTGCTATCATTACTGGTGTGTTATCCTCATTGGTGTGTTATCCTTACTGGTGAGCCATCCTTACTGGTATGCTATCCAAACTGGTGTGCTGTCCTCACTGGTGTGCTATCCTTACTGGTGTGCTATCCTCACTGGTGTGCTATCCTTACTGGTGTGCTATCCTCAATGGTGTGTTATCCTCACTGGTGTGCTATCCTCACTGGTGTGCTATCCTCAATGGTGTGTTATCCTCACTGGTGTGCTATCCTCACTGGTGTGCTATCCTTACTGGTGTGCTATCCTTACTGGTGTACTATCCTCACTGGTGTGCTATTCTTACTGGTATGCTATCCTCACTGTTGTGTTATCCTTACTGGTATGTTAACCTCACTGGTGTGCTATCCTATCTGGTCTGTTATCCTTAGTGGTGTGCTATCCTCACTGGTGTGCTATCCTTACTGGTGTGCTATCCTCACTGTTGTGTTATCCTCAATGGTATGTTATCCTCACTGGTGTGCTATCCTCACTGGTGTGCTATCCTTACTGGTGTGCTATCCTCACTGGTGTGCTATCCTCACTGTTGTGTTATCCTCAATGGTATGTTATCCTCACTGGTGTGCTATCCTTACTGGTGTGCTATCCTTAATGGTGTGCTATCCTCACTGGTGTGCTATCCTCACTGGTGTGCTATCATCACTGGTGTGCTATCCTTACTGGTATGCTATCCTCACTGGTGTGTTATTCTCACTGGTGTGTTATCCTCACTGGTGTGCTATCCTCACTGGTGTGCTATCCTCACTGGTCTGTTATCCTTACTGGTGTGCTATCCACACTGGTGTGCTATCCTCACTGGTGTCCTATCCTCATTGGTGTGCTATCATCACTGGTGTGATATCCTTACTGGTATGCTATCCTCACTGGTGTGTTATTCTCACTGGTGTGCTATCCTTAATGGTGTGCTATCCTCACTGGTGTGCTATCCTCACTGGTGTCCTATCCTCACTGGTGTGCTATCATCACTGGTGTGATATCCCTACTGGTGTGTTATACTCACTGGTGTGTTATTCTCACTGGTGTGTTATCCTCACTGGTGTGCTATCCTCACTGGTCTGTTATCCTTACTGGTGTGCTATCCTCACTGGTGTGCTATCCTCACTGGTGTGCTATCCTCACTGGTGTGCTATCCTCACTGGTGTGCTATCCTCACTGGTGTGCTATCCTCACTGGTGTGCTATCCTCACTGGCGTGCTATCTTTACTGTGTGCTATTTTTACTGGTGTGTTTTCCGCACTGGTGTTTTCCTTACTGGTGTGTTATCCTCACTGGGGTGTTATCCTGACTGGGGTGTTCTCCTGACTGGGGTGTTCTCCTCACTGGAGTGTTATCCTCACTGGGGTGTTATCCTCACTGGGGTGTTCTCACTGTGGTGTTCTCCTCACTGGGGTGTTCTCCTCACTGGGGTGTTCTCCTCACTGGAGTGTTATCCTCACTGGGGTGTTCTCCTCACTGGGGTATTCTCCTCACTGGGGTGTTCTCCTCACTGGGGTGTTCTCCTCACTGGGGTGTTCTCTTCACTGGGGTGTTATCCTCACTGGGGTGTTATCCTCACTGGGGTGTTATCCTCACTGGGGTGTTATCCTCACTGGGGTGTTATCCTCACTGGGTGTTATCCTCACTGGGGTGTTATCCTCACTGGGGTGTTATCCTCACTGGGGTGTTATCCTCACTGGGGTGTTATCCTCACTGGGGTGTTATCCTCACTGGGGTGTTTGTTAGTTTTAATTTGTCAGTTTGCTAATTTAATTTCTGAAAAATAACTTGAGAATGCCTCTTCTGATCAGCTTGAAATCTTAAACGCTGTATTTTCTTAGTGAAGGACTTGGACTTGTTTTTGGCTGTGTAGAAGCCAATTTGGTATTGTATTTGAAGAAACTGGGACAATTTTAATACTAGTTTGCATGCAGTTATTTAGGGATGCCTCATCGGATAGGCTTCAAGCCTCATCGTGGATAACTTAGGAATGCAGCTTATGAGCAGTTTCAAGCTTAGGGTGCTGGTGTATGTTGGGTTATTGGCTTCTGTGCAAGAACAGGACAACGCCTCCTCTCACTGGCTTTACGCTTACAAAGCTGGTGTTTTGTAGGCAAGTTCCCTGTAGCGTTGGTATTACTCCAGGCGGCACCTTGTGTTAGTTTAGTAGTGTGACCCCGAGGTGGCTTAGTAGTGTGACCCCGTGTTGGATTAGTAGTGTGGCCCCGTGCTGGATTGGTAGTGTGACCCCTTTGGTGGTTTGTTAGTGTGAACCCGCGTTGGCTTGGTAGTGTGGTCCAGTGCTGGCTTGGTAGTGTGACCCCGTGGTGGTTTGGTAGTGTGACCCCGTGTTGGCTTGGTAGTGTGACCCCGTGTTAGCTTGGCAGTGTGACCCCGTGCTGGCTTGGCAGTGTGACCCCGTGCTGGCTTAGTAGTGTGACCCCGCGTTGGCTTGGTAGTGTGACCCCGCGTTGGCTTGGTAGTGTGACCCCGCGTTGGATTGGTAGTGTGACCCCGTGTTGGCTTGGTAGTGTGGCCCCGTGCTGGCTTGGCAGTGTGACCCCGTGCTGGCTTGGTAGTGTGACTCCGTGCTGGCTTGGATAGTGTGACTCCGTGCTGGCTTGGATAGAGTGACCCCGTGTTGACGTGCAGCTCAGCACACGTTTCCCTGGATCAACCCTCATTCACCAACTCATCGACCTACATCTTGTGACCTGACCCTGGCTTATCTCCTACCATGCTTGTCCTGTTTGTACAGAACCAATAGACCTCCCGTACTCAGTAGAGAGAGAGAACACTTGAGCAATTGGAAAAGACAGATAGCAGAGAACGTGTATGTCCACCGAGGTTATCTGCTGAGAAGATAGTGAGTGTCCTAGGCAACATCTCGTTCGTGTCCTCCCTTACCATATCTTATGCCATACTGGTCACCGTAACTTATTAGGTCCTCCCACTCGTGCACGGTGTATCTGGTTGAATTCTATACCTGGAAAGTGGTTATCCAGCTGGTCCTTGAATAACTTTGTTTTCATAACATTAGCGGGTAGTTTATTTTTTTATATAATTCTGTTTGCAAGGAAACTTTTGCATACGTTCGTGTTGCATACCTTTGATATATCTTTGACGAATCTCGAGAGTTTTTCTACTCTCGGAGCCCGGCCATGGGCCAGGCTAATCTAGTGCTCGCCTGGTCAACCAAGCTGCTACTGCTGGTGGCCCGCTGGCCCACATATCCATCACAACCTGGTTGATTTGGCACCTGGTGAATATAGTATACTTGTCCAGTTTCCTCTTGAAGACTTCTACACTTGTTCCAGCAGTGTTTCTAATATCTTCTGGTAAGATGTTGAATGGTCCGGGGGCCACGAATGTTGATACAATGTTCTTTTATTATACCCCCTGCACCCCTGCTTTTCACTGGGTTTATTTTTACTTCCTCCCATATATCTCACTTCAGTATGTTGTTATTACAGTGTGTAGATTTAGAACAAGACTCTCCAGTACATTCCAGGTATATATATTATCATGTATCTTCTGCATCCCAGCTTCATTCCATTGTTTCGAATAATGGATTGAAATGGATAGAGAGAGAGAGAGAGAGAGAGAGAGAGAGAGAGAGAGAGAGAGAGAGAGAGAGAGAGAGAAGAGAGAGAGAGAGAGAGAGAGAGAGAGAGAGAGAGAGAGAGAGAGAGAGAGAGATGGGGAAATGGGGAGTGCTGAGTAGGATAGTTGGTTGGTTAATTGAGTATAAAGGTTATCGCCTACATGAGGGTCATTTAGTCTACATTTAACCTATTAATCACCATTCAAGAATATTCTAATCCCTAAAATATAGATTAAAATAAGCTTTCAACATATACATGCTGAATACACCTCTTTGTGTACATATCCTTTGTGTGGAGTGGGAGATGGTTAAGGCGGGAGTGAAAGATGGTTAAGGCGGGAGTGGGAGATGGTTAAGGCGGGAGTGGGAGATGGTTAAGGCGGGAGTGGGAGATGGTTAAGGGAGGGGCGAATGAATTCACGTTTTTTTCTTTATTTTTTTCTAATTTCAATGAGATTTTTTACAGTGATTTATACAGCTTTTAAAAACCTATACACTGTCTTTGTTATGATTTTTTGCCTTTAGGTTAGGTAGAAAAAATAAAATGTGCCAAATTTTAGGGGTCACAAAACCAGTAAATTTCTACAAAATTGGGAAGATGTACAATGCTCTAGTTAACATCAGATGAAAGATAAAGGCTCTATAATTGTTGACCCAATCCATTTTAGCAAAAATGTCAGTAGATTCCATTATAAAAAATGTTGAAGTTAGTGATTTTGTTTTTGCCTTTATTTTGTGGGAAAAAAATCAATAAAAACAAAGCTGTAAAATATATTGGAAATCTTTCATGGGTGGTTGTAGAGCCATCATTACTCAATAACGTGTGAAAAAATCATGACAATCCTATTAATACTTTTCGCAAAACATTACAAACAATGTCAATAACTTATTTCTGAGTTATTAATATATTTTTTTCTGTGAAACTCTATGGATATGGCACGCTAAATCTCAGCGAGTTGCATGCATCAGCACTTGTTGAGACCCCAGAGGCCACTGAGGTGGCATGAGTAGCTGCACTTGAATGGAGGCATCAGAGATGTTGCTATTTAGAGTTTTTTTAATGAAATAATCATAAAAATTGTAATTTTTGCAGAGACAAAACTAAAAAAAAAAACACTAATTGGCAACATGTATTATTTATGACAGCAAGCACAACAAAAATACATTTAAGGAAAAAATATACTTGGAAATATGATATAAACAAGTTGATTACACCAAAATGTTGCCAGAATGATGCACTATTTTTTGGTAAGAAAACATTTTTTTCCAAAATTTTTCAATCTTCCTTTCCTAATTTCTGCGGGGCAACAGGGAAGAGAAGGAAGGGGTGGGGGTTAGAATGTGGGGAATACCCACTCGGCTGCACCTCGATATAACAAAGCAGTGTAATTGTTCCCTGGGAGAAAAACTGCTCTGATTGGACATTGAGGTTATTCCCCAGGATGTAGTTGGTAGTTGTGTAGTGACAGTCCCAAAGGCATCCACGGCCGGCCGCACAGTGACGTCACCGTCGCCAGCACTCGGCACACAAAGAGAAAACAAGACAATAAGTGTAAGAAGAAGAAATAATAGAACCAGGAGGTCATCGTGTTCCATCAACTATCGGATGAGCTGGTCTCGAGGCGCCTTATATCAAACTGTTAAATCCTCAAGGTTGATATTTTTTTAATTATACTTTTACTTTTGAGTGATCATTTTTTTTAACTATTTTATTTCAAGTCTAAGGTATTTTGCCACTCTTTTTCTCCGTTTATTCCGAGTCTTGTTTCTTTAGATTTTTTATTCGCTTTCGATGCTACATTTTCTCTTTTCATATTTTTTTCTTCATTTCCTTCTGATTAAGTGTTTTGTTTACTCTACCTTTTCTTTTGAATAAGTATTCCCTCCACACTGCATCTTCTTTTGAATAAATATTTATCTACTATGCATTTTCCTTGGATAGTATTTCATTTCTTACCGGAGCGACTAATTTATTATTCACCCCGTATTCATCCTTTGGATGGCTTTTGTTACAAAAAGAACTAGGAATTATAGGCTCTAAAACGGCCTATAGTTTCTAAGACTTTGTGTTACAAGCCTACATTTACAATTTTGAATTTTGTGCAAATGCGCTTTCTATTACAATAAAATTTTGGATATTTTTTTAAAAAATTCTTAACTGTGACGTCCACCAGTAACCTCGTTGTCAAGTGTTTCGTGAGGTTACTAGAGAGCATACCACTGACATGGGCATAGAAAGTACCACTGACACTTGCAGAGGTTATCACTCACACGGGCAAAGATATTACCACTGACATTCTCATGTTAAGCAAAGCAGCAAGAGCAGCTCAAACTCTCTCCTCACTAGATGTGTCAAGGTTCCCTCCCGTTGGGGAGGGAACCTTGACACATCTAGTGAAAATTAAACCACTTCGGGGGACAACCACCGTCCTGACCTAGAGGACCCTTGACGCCATCCTGAAGAACACTATGCAGGTGAAATTGAAAAACCTGATCACAACAAAGGACGCCTTCATCACCGACTTCTTCAGTGATAATGAGGCGGACAAGGTCGTCACTACCCAGGCGATGAAGGTGCTTAAAGACCAAGACTTTGAAGTACTTCTATCTCTGATTCTGAGGACGAAGAGTTCAGTGTTTGTCAAAAAGGTTGGATTATGATATTACCATCCAATCAACGAGCAGCTTGAAGAACATCATAGAAGGCAAGTGCCCACTCAAGGAAAAAAATATTAATAAGAAGCTTGAACACCAGAAGAAACTCGACTCTGCCAAAACGTCTACCACAGCAGGCATCACTCGCCTTCAAGCTGACATCCAGAAGATCCAACAAGCCCAACAACGTGCATCAGCAGGTGCTGATGCGCGTTGGTGTTGAGTTCGGCATAGAACTCCACACCAGACTCTGTAACGGTTCTGTGAAATGCACCAGCCGGCGCCTTCAGTCTTCACACCAACCCAAGTTCAAGATTTGTGAAACACTTTACCCATAACCAACACCACATCAACGGACTAAACTACTTGCCTATCGAAGTACGTATTCAGGAAGATTAACAAGGGGGACATCCACATGAATCTAGAATATGAACATATCTCATCGCTTAAGTAACCCATTCTCTAAACTCACATAAAAAAACTACGTGGCTTTTCTCACAAACGTTTTCAGCAATTTCTTAGTTAGGTTAGGTTAGGTTAAGTTAGGTTAGTGTAGGTTAGGTTAGGTTAGGTTAAGTTAGGTTAGTGTAGGATAGGTTAGGTTAGGTTAAGTTAGTTAGGTTAGGTTAAGTTAGTTAGGTTAGGTTAAATTAGTTGTACTTATTCATAAAAAAAACTATTATAGTATAGCTCAACGGAAAAAAAATAAACATAAGATAAAGGCAATAAAAAAATCCACCGCGCGAACAGAAAACGGACACTAACAGGGACAGAGAGATTACCACTGACACAGCCCGAAGGATTATCAATGACAGGTTGAGAAAATACCAGTGACACTGGCGTGAATACTTCTGTTCAAATTCTATTGACCTTCAGATACACTGAAGTTTGAAACTTTTACAAATATGTCCGTTTATACAATTTCTTGTCAAAATCAACAGTGTAGTCGCAATCTGATAAGAGATATGACCCCTCACTGCACTCATTGCCTGTTCTATAATCTCTTTTGTTTTATGCACACTTTTAATCATATATATATATATATATATATATATATATATTTATATATATATATATATATATATATATATATATATATATATATATATATATATATATATATATATATATATATATATATATATATATATATATATATATATATATATATATATTATATTTCCGGACTATTCTTGAAAGTAAGAAACTATAAATTTTTCTCGATGTTCTCCTTGGGTTTAGTGTCGAATACTTTTTTCTTGATGTTGATATTTTGTCTCCTTCATTAATACCAACTCATTGATTCAAGTCTTTTATTTATTTTAGCTTTTCAATATAAGATTTCAATAAGCTCTTTATTTAAGAGTCTGAATGGTATTAAACAATTTTCCGTCAGCATTATAATCATGCAAAATGAGCCATGTTGATAATGTAGATATTTAAAAATATTAGATTAATTTTTGTAATTCGCCATCTACAAAATTTGGATAGCACACATGATCAGTTTTGAAAAAAAAATGATATTAGAGTGGCATTCACACTTTTTCACAAATAAATTTTCACAGGCTAACAACTATTATCCTACTTCAGCTCATTTCAGAGCCCCAGCTCTGTCTTAGTTATACTACCATCCCCTCAGGATGCGACCCACAGCAGTCGACTAATACCCAGGTACCTATTTATTGCTAGGTAGGTGAACAGTGGGCATCAGATTTAAGGAAACATGCCAACGTTTCCATCGAACCAAGAATACTCAGTATGTGAGCAGAGTGTGTAGCTTCTCAGGTGTGTGAGTATAAACACCTGAAGAGACGATGTAAGACGTTTGTATCTAGAGGTCAACAGCAAGAGTCGAGGCTCTTTAACTGACACAGTTGAGACTTGAAGCTTCAAATTAACTTTTTTTTTGTGGGGGGGGAGGGAGAATGGATATATAATCTCCACGGGTTTAGCGCACCAGAGAACGTTTTCTTTGAATATAATTTTCTGAAACATTTTAAAATGTTTTGTTCTTTAGCCTGAATGCTTTTAATATAAATCATTGTCTCTTTTAACTGGAGCGAACGTTGTCGAAGAGCTACTGGTTGTTGTTTTTGTTGCCTTTCCAGTGTATGTGACGAGTGGACTCTTTTGAAATGATATGGCAACACACGAACACATCAAAAACGTGAAAAAGATATAATTATTTTTTTTAATATCTCTCTCCTTCTTCTCTCTCTCTCTCTCTCTCTCTCTCTCTCTCTCTCTCTCTCTCTCTCTCTCTCTCTCTCTCTCTCTCTCTCTCTCTCTCTCTCTCTCTCTCTCTCTCTCTCTCTCTCTCTCTCTCTCTCACACACACACACACACACACACACATACATACACACACACACACATATACAACAGGCCTAGTGTCTAATCGACATGTGCCTAGGACAAAATGGTAACTAACACACTCACACACACATTCCCAGTCATCCTAGTAAAGCAGTAACTACATCAGCGTCACACAACGCTCTCTCCAGCTTCCTATTGGCCAGTCTGGGCATCACTGCCACTCTCCCAGTATCGTCAGTGTGCCAGTGAGCAACAACAATTACTCAGAATAGGCAATAAGATAACACTCCTCCTTCAAGTACTCGCACTCGACCCTGTGTAAGCTTGCGATGATCTTAGTCAATGTTAGGGAGCGAGTATCTGCCCAAACCTCCAGTGAAGTATTTACTTTACTGACTCTACTTGACAGTTTGTTCCCCTCGTCTGCAGCGCTATGGCTCAACCAGTACTTTCCTCTATAGCCTTTCTAAACCCGAATTTATTCAATATGAATACACTTTTATCAAGTTTTCTCTTGGTTAGATCTTTTTTTTTTTAGTAATGAATATCCTCTGTATTTACGCTTACTTTCAATATTTATACCTCTATTATATCTCCTCAGTAACTATTATACATTGATAATGTACAAAAACAGAAAATTAGGTTAATAAGACATATGTGAAACACTCGGTTATCTTTATTGAGGAGATATTTCTCCAGTTGGTTGCTTTAACAGCACAATATCGGGCATCAACTTTATATTCACCAAGACTGATAAACTGTACACTTCCTTTCAAGACTCAGGGACTGATTACCTCAAACTACTTCTGGATAATACTTTCAGTAACCACCTGCACCTCCTTCCAAACTACATACTACGAATTCTCTGCATAATATTCACACCACACATTGTCCTTAGACAAGACAACTCTATTGCTTCCAGCCTCATCCTGGCTGCAACCTTCACTCCCCTCCCATGCTGCACACCCATATAAGAGTGTTGGTACCACTATACTCTCATACATTTCCCTTTTTGCCTTCATTATTAAATTATTAATAGTATGAAAATAAAAAAAAATATCGATAAGCAGCGAGTGTATCAGGTGTTCCCGAAGGAAGGACTTACGAGGTTTGCTGATTTTGCTTCTTTATTTCTCTTCCTCCAACTTATCGATTTTATTTCGGTCATAACTCTAGAACGCCTCATCCAATTGGCTTCAAATTTTCAACAATTGTGTATGGTAACGAGGACGAAATTCTTGGAACAACTGGCAAGTTCACGTGCCCAGCGATCAACGTTGAACCATCCCCAACATCCTGCAATGACTGGGATAATTCCAAAATCCTCAAAAGCGTTGATTCAAGTGTTCAAAAAAGGTGTCGAAAAATACGTAGACGGCGAAGAGTGAAATTCAGATGTGTGGGAGCAGATTTTACCAAACCATACCACGGGTGAGGTTCGAACCCGCGGTTCGTGAGTCAGATTTTACCATTTAATGTGTAAAATTGAGTGAAGTTTTTATTCTCTTGAAATCACGGTAAATAATTTCCTGTTTACATCTTATAACTCCTTTGATATTAGATGGCTGATGCATCCTTGTGGTTACAGTGCTAACCTCCCTATGGTGTTTAAATATACTTAGTTGGATGACTCTTACTGTAGCCAGGTGGCCCAGTGGCTAACACACTGGCCTGGAGTTTTACGACTCACTCGCCATGGGTTCAAGCCCCACCCGTTCCCTGGTTTATTGTGAATCATAGTAATTATTAGGTTTTGTTTGGATGTGTTATTGTAGTAAAAATTGTAAAACAAAAGAAACTTGCTGTCGTTGAAATCTGTGTCTTAACTCGAGAATGACTTATCTGATCGGCTTGAAATTTTCACCACTGGTGTGGCTTCCTGAACACAATAGCCACGCTGCTATTGGCTGACATAAATCACAATTTGCCATTTTTATTGAATAGAGTTTTTAGTTTTTTATTTAATTACTAAATTATGTTTCTTCTGATTGGCTTTAAAATATTACGGACGATGCATTCTATAACAAGGAAGATAACTCATAAATTTAGTGAGAACCAATGAAAATTTTAAATTTTACTGAAACAGTTGAAAAATCTGGACTAGTTCGACTCAGATCAATTTACCGGAGAATGCTTTTCCTGATCGGCTTCAAACTTTAAGCTGTGTAAATATCAATTTGTCAGTTTTATTAATCCAGTTGTTTCCCGTGTTACATTTTCAAGAAATTTGGACATTAGTTTCCATATGATGACTTGTGAATGCCTCTTCTGATTCTCTTAAAATCTTCAAAACTAATATTTATTTGCATTATCAATTTATGCCTCACTGCACTGAGGCAAAGGGGACTGGGGTTATAGAAAACGGGGATACCATTCTCGGATCTCGCGGTGACCGAAATACGTCTAGTTTATCTTGCGGCCAAAGTGGCTAGTTTATTTTGCACCCTATATCCATCTCGTGAACGAAAGCTCATGTGCATATTGATACACAAAAGGCTCCAAGAGGAATACAGGAGTACAACTGGATAGATATCAGTAATTTGTCTCACATTCTGAAAGCAAATCTAGGATATTTGTTTAATATATTTGGTATCTTATTTTCAATAATATGGTACTAGGGTACATGACACAGAGTTTACTGTCTATCTCTACACTCCTCACTAAGTGGTCATTCAAGCAAATAATGTTCAAGAAAGTGACCATAAAGCTGACCACATTACACACCCAACCACATATTTTGAATTTAATTTTATCTTCTGTGCGTATACCGAACTACCGTATGTAGTAGCCAGGCTTAGGCTTGTAACTAAGCCTAAACATAGCTACTACATCAGTCAGCCAGGTAAATATGCTTATCTACGATCATGTTATCATGCTAAGTTATTAATGTACTCTGGCTTCTAACTGCATTTCTTATGAGATTCAGATTCATTAATAATTTCTCTCCTAATATTATTCCTAATGCTACTTTTTCCTTACCCATGAAGGAAGAATTCAATGTGTGATTAAATCCATAAGACTTATACATTAATTTTCTTTTCTTTGATTTTTGAATATCTACACTTGACGTCTCCAATAAGTATGCTGTTTGTGCCATTATGTGAGTCAGTGCCTTCAGCGATAATATATTTATTATTAACACATCGGCCGTTTCCCACCAAGGCAGGGTGGCCCGAAAAAGAAAAACATTCATCATCATTCACTCCATCACTGTTTTGCCAGAGGCATGCTTACACTACAGTTATAAAACTGCAACATTAACACCCCTCCTTCAGAGTGCCGGCACTGTACTTCAAATCTCCAGGACTCAAATCCGGCCTACTGGTTTCCCTGAATCCATTCATAAATGTTACTTTGCTTCCACTCCAACAGCACGTCAAGTATTAAAAACCATTTGTCTCCATTCACTCCTATCAAATACGCTCACGCATGCTTGCTGGAAGTCGAAGCCCCTCGCACACAAAACCTCTTTTACCCCCTCCCTCCAGCCTTTCCCTCCACTACAGATTTATACACTCTCGAAGTCATTCTACTTTGTTCCTTCCTCTCTACATGTCCAAACCACCTCAACAACCCCTCCTCAGCCCTCTGGAAAATATTCTTGGTAATCCCGCACCTCCTCCTAATTTCCACACTACTAATTCGCTGAATTATATTCACACCAGCCTTCTCCTTGTTGCAACATTCACCACCCATGCTTCACACCCATATACTCTCATACATTCCCCTCTTTGCTTCCACGGACAAAGTTCTTTGTCTCCACAGACTCCTAAGTGCACCACTTACCCTTTTACCCTCATTAATTCTATGATTCACCTCATCCTTCATAGACCCATCTGCTGACACGTCCACTCCTAAATATCTGAATACATTCACCTCCTCCATACTCTCTCCCTCCAATCTGATATCCAATCTTTCATCGCCTAATCTTTTTGTTATCCTCATCACCTTACTCTTTCTTATATTCACTTTCAATTTCCTTCTTTTACATACCCTACCAAACTCATCCACCAACCTCTGCAACTTCTCTTCAGAATCTTCCAAAAGCACGGTGTCATCAGCAAAAAACAGCTGTGACAACTCCCACTTTGTGTTAGATTCTTTATCTTTTAACCCCACACCTCTTGCCAACACCCGCGCATTCACTTCTCTTATAGTCCCATCTATAAATATATTGAACAGCCATGGTGACATCACACATCCTTGTCTAAGGCCTACTTTTACTGGGAAATAATCTCCCTTTCTCCTACATACTCTAACCTGAGCCTCACTATCCTCGTATAAACTCTTCACTGCTTTCAGTAACCTACCTCCTATTCCATACACCTGCAACGTCTGCCACATTGCCCCCCTATCCACCCTGTCATACGCCTTTTCCAAATCCATAAATGCCACAAAAACCTTTTTATCCTTATCTAAATACTGTTCAGCTATATGTTTCACTGTAAACACTTGGTCTACACTCCCCCTACCTTTCCTAAAACCTCCTTGTTCATCTGCTATCCTACTCTCCGTCTTGCTCTTAATTCTTTCAATAATAACTCCACAATACACTTTACCAGGTATACTCAAAAGACTTATTCCCCTATAATTTTTGCACTCTCTTTTGTCCCCTTTGCCTTTATACAAAGGAACAATATACGCTCTCTGCCAATCCCTAGGTACCTTACCCTCTTCCATACATTTATTAAATAATAGCACCAACCACTCCAAAATATATCTCCACCTGCTTTTAACATTTCTATCTTTATCCCATCATTCCCAGCTGCCTTACCCCTTTTCATTTTACCCAATGCCCCACGAACTTGCTTCCGCTACACTCACAACTTGCTCTTCCTCACTCCTACAAGATGTTATTCCTCCTTGCCCTATACACGAAATCACAGCTTCCCTATCTTCATCAACTTCTAACAATTCCTCAAAATATTCCCTCCATCTTCCCGATACCTATAACTCTCCATTTAATAACTCTCCTCTCCTATTTTTAACTGTCAAATCCATTCGTTTCCTAGGCTTCCTCAACTTATTAATCTCACTCCAAAACTTTTTCTTATTTTCACCAAAATTCGTTGATAACATCTCACACACTCTCTCTTTTTCTCTCCATATACTCTTTCCTCCTTGCATCACTTCTACTTTGTAAAAACCTCTCATATGCTAACTTTTTCTCTCTTACTGCTCTCTTTACATCATCATTCCACCAATCACTCTTCTTCCCTCCTGCACCCACTTTCCTATAACCACAAACTTCTGCTGAACACTCTAACACTACATTTTTAAACCTACCCCATACATCTTCAACCCCATTGCCATTACTCTCACTAGCCCATCTATCCTCCAATAGTTGTTTATATCTTAACCTAACTGCCTCCTCTTTTAGTTTATAAACCTTCACCTCTCTCTTACTTGTTGCTTCTGTTTTCCTTGTATCCCATCTAACTTTTACTCTCACTGTAGCTACAACTGAAAAGTGATCTGATATATTTGTGGCCCCTCTTTAAACATGTACATCCTGAAGTCTACTCAACAGTCTTTTATCTACCAATACGTAGTCCAACAAACTACTGTTATTACTCCCTACATCATATCTTGTATACTTATTTATCCTCTTTTTCTTAAAATATGTATTGCCTATAAATAAACTCCTTTCTATACAAAGTTCAATTAAAGGGTTCCCATTATCATTTACACCTGGCACCCCAAACTTACCTACCACACCCTCTCTAAATGTTTCTCCTACTTTAGCATTTAGGTCCCCTACCACAATTACCCTCTCACTTGGTTCAAAAGTTGCTATTCATTCGCTTAACATCTCCCAAAATCTCTCTCTCTCTCCTCTACACCTCCTCTCTTCTCCAGGTGCCTATACGCTTATTATGACCCACTTTTCGCATCCGACCCTTATTTTGATCCACATAATCCTTGAATTTATATATTTATATTCCCTCTTCTCCTTCCATAACTGATCCTTCAACATTATTGCATCCCCTTCCTTAGCTCTAACTCTCTCAGATACTCCTGACTTAATCCCATTTATTTCTCCCCACTGAAACTCACCTACTCCCTTCAGCTTTGTTTCGCTTAGGGCCAGGACATCTAACTTCTTTTCATTCATAACATCAGCATTCATCTCTTTCTTATCATCTGCACTACATCCACGCACATTCAAGCATCTCAGTTTTATAAAAAAAAATTCTTCTCTTTTTTTAGTAAATGTATACAGGAGAAGGGGTTACTAGCCTAGTGCTTCAGGCATTTTAGTCGCCTCATACGACACGCATGGCTTACGGAGGAAAGATTCTTTTCCACTTCCCCATGGAGAATAGAGGAAATAAAGAAGAACAAGAGCTATTAAGAAAAAAGAAGAAAAACCTAGATATGTGTATGTATGTATATATATGCACGTGCATGCCTGTGTAGTGTGATCTAAGTGTAAGTAGAAGTAGCAAGATATACCTGTTATCCAGCGTGTTTATGAGACAGAAAATGACACCAGCAATCCTACCATCATGTAAAACAGTTACAGGTTTTTGTTTCACACTCACTTGGCAGGACGGTAGTACCTACCTCCGTACCCAGGGAGGTTGCTGTCTACCAGTCATACTCAGTGTCACATGTTATCTGTAATACCATTAGGATGGCAAACAATTCAGTGTGCAATGTAGACGCCCAGTTGTTATTTTTTTATGTCAAACTCAACTTGGTTGCTATAGTCTTATCACTGAAGGTGGCAACAAGAACAGATGCAGCCCTGCAAGTAGACTCACCTAAAATCCATCAGTGTATATAATTTGTGATATGTTATTACTAACAATTAAGGTGATACCAAGAAGGGAATAGTAGTTATTAGCATCTTCGTAGGGGCTTTAAGATAAGTGACATTAAATGAATGCAAGTTCAATGGAGGGGTGAATTACTCTTGTTTATTTACTTCTAGACAATGTCTGTGAAAAGACAACACAATAAAAACGGCTATTAATATTTTCTTTAGATAGCTCAAAACTCTTTAGTCATATTAGACCCTACGGAAATGAAGGCAATCAGATTTGGTCCGAGGAAGTAGAGGTTAGCTGCAGTTCTCTGGATCAAGACACTTGTTCCGGAAGGGAAAACAAAAAAAGACAGAAAAACAATCTACACAGCAAGAAGACAACAAACACGAGACTTGGGATAGTTTTCAAGAAAAATGGAAGGAAACAAGAATTGTGGAAAACTTAATGAAATTCGCACTGAAAATTTAAAGAAAGGATAAAATGAAACACAAAAACATGAACTAAGAAAGAATTTACGAGACACTTCTCAGAATTCTCCAAACACTCGACTCCACTACACATACGACTAAGATTCAAGTATTACAACCAACACCTACTGATATTTGAACTCTCTTCGTGCTGTTGGATTCAAGTAGACCCCTTGCTGGGACCTGTACTGCGAGACCCCTTGCTGGGACCTGTACTGCGAGACCCCTTGCTGGGACCTGTACTGCGAGACCCCTTGCTGGGACCTGTACTGCGAGACCCCTTGCTGGGACCTGTACTGGGAGGCCCCTTGCTGGGACCTGCACTGCGAGACCCCTTGCTGGGACCTGCACTGTGAGACCCCTTGCTGGGACCTGTAATGCGAGACCCCTTACTGGGACCTGTACTGCGAGACCCCTTGCTGGGACCTGTACTGTGAGTGTTCTTGCTGAGGACCTGCACTGTGAGACCCCTTGCTGGGATTTATACTATGAGACCCCTTGCTGGGGCCTGTACTGTGAGACCCCTTGCTGGGACCTGTATTGTGAGACTCCTTGCTGGGACCTATACTGTGAGTGATCTTGTTAAGGACCTATACTGTGTGTTCTTGCTGGGGACCTATACTGTGTGTTCTTGCTGGGGACCTACACTCTGAGAGTTCTTCTGGGATTCTGTACTCTGTCCTTGCTGTGAATCTGCACTCTGTCCTTGCTGTGAACCTGCACTCTGTCCTTGTTGTGAACCTGCACTCTGTCCTTGTTGTGAACCTGCACTCTGAGAGTTCTTGCTGGGAGCCTGCACTCTGTCCTTGCTGTGAACCTGCACTCTCTCCTTGTTGTGAACCTGCACTCTGTCCTTGCTGTGAACCTGCACGGGAAGGGGGGTGGGGTGGCACTCTATGTCCGTGATCATTTAAATTGTTGCATAAAAACGGGTATAAAGTCTGAAATAACACATACAGAGACTGTCTGGATACAATTTTCAGAGGGGTGCGAAAAATTGATTTTAGGCGTGATTTACCGTCCTCCAAACTTAGATAGGGAACAAGGGAGATTACTTTGGGAGGAAATTGTTAAGGCCACAAGGCACGATAACGTAGTAATTCTAGGGACTTAACTTTAGTCAGATTGATTGGAATTTCTCGACAGGGAATTTAGAATCTAACGACTTTTAGAAGTAGTTCAGGATTGTTTTTGAAGCAGTTTGTGACAGAACCTACAAGGGAAATAACCTACTTGACTTAGTTCTGGCAAGCAAGGAAACCCTTGTTAATAATTTAGAAATTACAGAGGAACTCGGTTCAAGCGACCATAAGTCAATTAAATTTAGCATTGAATGGATGTATGATAGTAGGGAAAATTCAGTAACGGTCCCAGATTTTCGCTTAGCAGATTATAATGGACTTAGAGAACACTTATCAACTGTGGACGGGGGTAACGAAGATAGGTATCAATATGACAGTTTTCTTAACACTATACAGGCTGCCCAAAGAACATTTATCCCGTATAAAGAAATTAGATCAAGTAGAAATGACCCAAAATGGATGAATAATAGGCTCAAATATCTTTTAGGGCAGAAGAAAGGAATTTATAGGCGCATAAAAGAGGTGAGGGGCATCTTATAAATCATTATACTGACATTAAGAGGGACGTTAAAAGGGTATAAGAAAAGCTAAACGGGACTATGAAATTAAAGTTCTGGTCTCCATATTACAGAATGGACATAAATTCGTTGAAAACATTCCGTAGAATGACAAATTTTCATACTTAGAAATCTTCTTTACGAAGAAGATTGAAGACCTAAAAAATTCACTTGTAAGACGTGAATGAGGAGACATGATCGAGTATACAAGTGGAAAATGGAGTTATTAACAAAGGGGATATAAATAAGGTCTTGAGGTATCTCCCCAAAGGGAAAACCAAATAAAAAAGGTTCAAGTTAGATAAGTTTAGATTTAAAAAGGATATAGGAAAGTTTGGTTTGGAAATAGGGTAGTTGATGAGTGGAACAGTCCCAGTAGGGTTATTGAAGCTAGGACCTTGGGTATTTAAAAATTTAGGTTAAAACATGGGGAAGGGGTTGGAGAGCTGGGCTCACTTCAATGTAAAGGGTGTTTTTGAAATTCTAAACTAAAGGAGTCCCCAAAATCCAACCTCTCACTCATGATTATCCACCTAAATTTGAACTCCCAAGTCTGCTTCAATACCTACTAGGCAGACTGTTCCACTCATCAACTACCTTTTCCAAACCAATACTTTCTATATCCTTTCTAAATCTAAACTTATCCAAGAATCCATTGTGCGGGTTCTCTCTTGGAGAGACCTCAGACATTTTTTTCCCCTTTTATCCATTTCCTTATCCTCGTCATGTCCCTTCTTCGTCTTAAAAGTAATGTAATTTTAAAGGGTTTTCCCAATTTTTTTTTTTTTTTTTTTTTTTTTTTTTTTTTTTTTTTTTTTTTTTTTTTTTTTTTTTTTTTTTTTTTTCCCCCCCCCCCCCCCCCCCCCCCCCCCCCCCCCATAAGAACATAAGAACATAAGAATGGAGGAACACTGCAGAAGGCCTACTGGCCCATACAGAGCGGGGTCCTTATCAAAACCACCACTACCAAAAAATTTACCCCCGTACTCACGACACAAATCAAACCCAGCCCCTCCCACTCATATATTTGTCCAATCTCTTTTAAAGCCCCCCAAAAGGTCTAGCCTCTATCATACTGGGAAAGGGGTTTTTCACGCATCACAACTCTGTTCGAAAACCAGTACTTGCCTATGTCCTTTCTAAATCTAAATTTATCAATTTAAATCCGTTATTTCTCGTTCTTACTTGGTTCGATATCCTCAGTATTTTATTAATATCTCCTTTGTTTATGCCCATCATCCTTGTACACCTCGATGATATCTCCCTCATTCTACGTCTCCAGAGAGTGGAGATTCAAGCTCTAAGTCTATCTTCATACGGGAGATTTCTTATACTGTAAATCATTTTAGTCATTCTTCTTTGTATGTTCTCCAATGAATCTATATCCCATCCTGTAGTAAGGAGACCAAAACTGAGCTGCATAATCCAAATGAGGTCTCACTAGTGATGTACTAGAGCTGTAAAATAACTTTTGGACTTCTGTTGTATACTTCTTGAAATAAATCCTAGTAATCTGTTATGTATTACTTTGCCAGGCACTGTTGTCTTGGCTTTAGATTTCTGCTTTATGACCTCCCAAAGTCTTTTCATTCTGTATGATCAAGCTCAACTTCACCTGGTTATAAATTCAGGGATATTTTCATTACCAACGACAAGCACCTTACACTTGTCCCGTGAACTTCATCACCACTTTTCAGACCAGACATTAATTTATCCAAATCCTCCTGGAGTTCACTGTTATCCTCCTCAGAATGTGGGTATTATTCAGTATGGGGTTGGTACAGGAGGGCAGGTGTGAGAGGTGTGGTAGCATGTTGGAAACTGTCTTGCATGGGATATATTTCTGTGAAGCTTTGGGGCCGGTGCGGGAGTGGATGGGGGGTGGTATGCAAACTTGGGGAGGGGATACAGTTGTTGAGGCTCTGTTCCTGGACTTGGGAGGATTGGATGACAGGGTTAGGAGGCCCTAATGCATTGTTGGTTGATTTCAGTGTGTGGGTCATGGAGATTGAGGAGAGGTGGGAATAAGGGGAAAGAATTAGGGCATTGGCTGCGGTAATGTACCCGTACGAAATGTGAAACAGGCAGGTATATAGGAGGGATTGGGATAAGGATTTAGTTTGGCTTATAGGAATTTCCGGGTGGGAGAGTTATTAAGTGGGTTTGTAGGAGTTTAAGGGGCTTGGCTCTGCACGACTTGCTTGAATGTGCAGTTGTGGCTTTGGTATGGCCTGGATGTTGCTTGTGATTGACTGGAAGTTGGTACGGTTGGGGGGGCGGCGGCTTGGTGGGTGGGGACGGATGACATTTATACTGGGTGACGGGAGACAGATGGGTTTGGGTGTATATGTTGTATGATCGAGTGGGGATGTGGATTTGGGTGTGTGGGTTATTTAAAGGAGGGCTGTAATTGGGGAAGGAGTGAGTTTGTCCTGTTCAGTGCCGTCAGTTATGTCGCCCGACACTGTGATGGATGTAGGTATCAGCCAGTGTCGACACACAGGCTATAATCCCATGCTAGAAGCTTGCCATTCTTTGGGATAGATGGTGATCCACGTCAGGAGCGGTTTGCTGGGTTGTGGGCATTGTTGGCTGCTAGTGATCGGGGCTCTCTCTCTGCTGGGCATCCAGCAGCTGAAGAGTTCTCTTGTGATGTCGTTGACTTCTTTGTGTCTTGTTTACATGCCAGCCGTTGGTTTTGGAACGGTTTAGACCATGTAGACCACCATTGGTCAGCTTGCGCATCGCCGCAAATACACGTATATTCCGTGTGAGTGGGGCAGCAAAGGCGCAGAAAAGAACCACTCTGTGCGGAGGTCTTAGGGTCAGAGGCGTGTTCCCGTGTCCAAATGGGAACTGTTTGGAGGAAGTCCCCAGAGTGCTGTGCACTCACAGCTAGGGTCGGGCAGTTTCCCTGTCTGATGTTGCAGCCCTAAGCATGTTGGCAAGCATCTTTTTTTTTAGTGATGGGAGCCCCATTCCAGCTTGACTGTTTGTAGGCCAGTTCTTTCTGCACTAGGTTTTGGTGCTGGAGTAGCTAGGGTCTTGTATACCTGCTGAATCACTGAAGTTGTCCGGAAAATTTGTTTTTATTTGTTCGTTTGATGCTATGGAAGAGGATAGGAAAGCTGGTGGGGTAATCTGGGAGGATTTGTGGCCTCCAGCCCCAAGCCTGACTGGAGAGTGACTTGCAACCCACTGTCCATCTTCGAGAGAGATTCAATACACTCTCTAGCATGGTCTTGAGGAGAGTCATATTCCTTGAGTTTCGGACTGCTGAAGGGAATAACGGCTCTCCTCAAGATTGTCACTAGTGGTGAAGATCTCTACTCCAGGCTGGACGTGGTTGCAAGCCTCACTTCCAGTCAGGCTGAGGCTGGGAGGCGCAAATCTCCCAGGCTGCCCTCTGGCATCAAACAACAAATAAAACAAATTAACTCAGCTGGCTCCAGTGATGTGCGAGTATACAGACCTAACCACTGAATGCAGAGCAGCTACAAGCTGATCAGCCCCATCACTAAAAGTGCTTTACCAAGCAGCAGAGGCTGTGGCATCGGACAGGCTGGTGCACGGCACTTCTGAGACTGCACATTTCATTTGTGAGAACGACTAAGACCTCCGCGTGACTCTGCTTAATTCACGGTTTCTCACATGTATTTGCGGCGATGCTGCTTGTGTATGATGCATGAGTGCTAAAAACCGGCTGACATCATTACAAAGAAAATCAACGACTCATGAGAGCCCTTTGCTTCAACTGTGAATGCTAACGAAGAAAAACGATATAACGTATGCGACGGCAGATCATCTATCTTGGAAGAATGGCAAGCTCTGCTGGGATTTTATTGACTGTCGACACTGGCTGTTCCATCCAGCAGTGTCAGCGACAGGAGAGAGAGCTATGAGAAGGTTTGTCAAGATCTACAGTCAGGGACATAAGCCAACAGCAGGCCAGTGGATCAGGCAGAGGCCGTGAAGAAGCACAGCATTGCCCAAAGAACAGGTTGAACTCATCGATACACCACCGAGACAGAGGCAGCTCACGATGTTCCAGCATCTCCAACATCAGAAGCGCATGCTACGCTGCTGGCTGCGTCGCGGAGAGAGGAATTCATATCTTTGATATGTGTACAATTATGACATGTTCAGCCATATTCTGACGTATATTATAATCTGTTAATAAAGCATTCATATAATATATATGATGTAAGGTGCTTGTCGTTGGTAATGAGAAATATCCCTCGAATTTATAAACTAGGTGAAGTTGAGCTTGATCATACCAAATGAAAAAGACAGGAGTCATGGCAGAAATCTAAAGCCAAGACAACAGTGCCTAAGTGTGCGCAATAAGGCTAACGAATTACCTAGGATTATTTCGAAGTATAAGCAGCAGAAGTCCAAAAGTTGTTTTACAGCTCTATACATCACTAGTGAGCCTCATTTGGATTATGCAGCTCAGTTTTGGTCTCCTTACTACAAGGATGGATATAGATTCATTGGAGAACATACAAGAGAATGACTAAAATGATTTACAGTATAGGAAATCTCCGTATGAAGATAGACGTTAGGTGAGTTTGTCATAAATCCTCCTGTAGTTCACTTATCTACGTCTGTATCGATTATCCTACCTATCTTCGTGTCATCAGCGAATTTGCTCATATCACTAGAAATTCCCTCGTCAAGGTCATTTATATATATTATAAACAACAACGGGCCCAAAACCGATCCCTGAGGAACGCCACTTGTTACAGATCCCCACTCGATTTAACCCCATTTATGCACACCTCTGCTTCCTATTGTGAGCCATGACTCGATCCATGACAACACTTTTCCCCCAATACCATGAGTAGCCACTTTCTTTAACAGTCTCTGATGTGGTACTCTATCAAAAGCCTTACTAAAATCCAAATAAACAATATCGAATTCTTTATCATGATCAACTGCCTCAAAAGCCTTACTGAAAAAGTTAATAAATTAGTTAGGCAGGAACGGCCACTAGTGAATCCATGCTGAGTATCATTAATCAAATTATGCCTATCGAGATGGCTTCTTATGTTATCAGCTATAATCGACTCTAGTAATTTGCCTACAATTGATGTTAGACTTATTGGGCGGTAATTTGATGGTAACGACTTGTCCCCTGCTTTAAAATGGGAATTACATTAGCCATCTTCCACGTATCAGACACTACACCTGTTTGAAGAGATAGGTTAAAAATGTTAGTTAAGGGTTCACAGAGTTCCATTTTGCATTCCTTAAGAACCCTTGAAAAAAGCTCATCAGGACCTGGCGATTTATTTTGCTTCAAACGGTCTATCTGTTTGATAACCATTTCACTAGTGACTGTGATACTACATAATTTATCTTCTTCAGGCCCACTAAAATACCTAGTTCTTGGGATATTATAAGAACATAAGAACATAAGAAAGGAGGAACACTGCAGCAGGCCTGTTGGCCCATTCTAGGCAGGTCCTTCACATTCCATCCCACTAACAGAATATTTGTTCAACCTAATTTTCAATGCTACCCAAGAAATAAGCTTTGATAATTTTATTTACTCATGTGCAATTCATAAGAACATAAGAAAGGAGGAACACTGCAGCAGGCCTGTTGGCCCATACTAGGCAGGTCCTTCACAATCCGTCCCACTAACAGAATATTTGCTCAACCCAATTTTCAATGCAACCCAAGAAATAAGCTTTGACAATTCTACCCACTCATGCGCGAGTCCCACTCAAATCCAACCCCTCTCACTCATGAATTTATCCAACCTAAATTTGAAACTACCCAAGGTCCTAGCTTCAATAACCCTACTAGGCAGACTGTTCCACTCATCAACTACCCTATTTCCAAACCAATACTTTCCTATATCCTTTCTAAATCTAAACTTATCTAACTTGAATCCATTATTGCGGGTTCTCTCTTGGAGAGATATCCTCAAGACCTTATTTATATCCCCTTTGTTAATACCCATTTTCCACTTGTATACCTCGATCATGTCTCCCCTCATTCTACGTCTTACAAGTGAATGTAATTTTAGGGTCTTCAATCTTTCTTCGTAAGGAAGATTTCTAATGCTATGTATTAATTTAGTCATTCTACGCTGAATGTTTTCTAACGAATTTATGTCCATTCTGTAATATGGAGACCAGAACTGAGCTGCGTAATCTAGGTGAGGCCTTACTAATGATGTATAAAGCTGTAATATAACCTCAGGACTTCTGTTGCTAACACTTCTTGATATAAATCCCAGTAATCTATTTGCCTTATTACGTACGCTTAGGCATTGCTGTCTTGGTTTAAGGTTGCTGCTTACCATCACCCCCAAGTCCTTCTCGCAATCTGTATGGCTAAGTTCTACGTTATTTAACTTATAAGTGCTTGGGTTATGGACACTCCCGAGCTTCAGAACCTTGCATTTATCTACATTGAACTGCATCTGCCACTTTTCTGACCACGAATTAAGTTTGTCTAAATCTTCCTGAAGTTCTATGACATCTATGTTTGAATCAATTATCCTACCTATCTTCGTGTCGTCGGCGAATTTGCTCATATCACTAGTAATTCCCTCATCAAGGTCATTGATATATATTATAAATAACAATGGGCCTAAGACTGATCCCTGTGGAACACCACTTGTTACAAGTCCCCATTCGGATTTAACCCCATTTATGCACACTCTCTGCTTCCTATTGGTGAGCCATGACTCGATCCATGACAGCACTTTTCCCCCAATGCCATGAGCTGCCACTTTCTTTAACAGTCTCTGGTGCGGTACTCTATCAAAAGCCTTACTAAAATCTAAATAAACAATATCGAATTCTTTATTAGTGTCTTCCTGAGTGAAAACCGAAAGAAAATAATTATTAAAGATAGAGCACATTTCATTCTCTTTGTCAGTAAGATACCCATCATTATTTTTAAGAGGACCTATCTTATCTCTAACTTTTGTTCTATAAACCTGGAAAAACTTTTGGGTTAGTTTTTGAATCCCTAGCAACTTTAATTTCATAGTCCCGTTTAGCTTTTCTTATACCCTTTTTAACGTCCCTCTTAATGTCAGTATAATGATTTATAAGATGTCCCTCACCTCTTTTATGCGCCTATAAATTCCTTTCTTCTGCCCTAAAAGATATTTGAGCCTATTATTCATCCATTTTGGGTCATTTCTACTTGATCTAATTTCTTTATACGGGATAAATGTTCTTTGGGCAGCCTGTATAGTGTTAAGAAAACTGTCATATTGATACCTATCTTCGTTACCCCGTCCACAGTTGATAAGTGTTCTCTAAGTCCATTATAATCTGCTAAGCGAAAATCTGGGACCGTTACTGAATTTTCCCTACTATCATACATCCATTCAATGCTAAATTTAATTGACTTATGGTCGCTTGAACCGAGTTCCTCTGTAATTTCTAAATTATTAACAAGGGTTTCCTTGCTTGCCAGAACTAAGTCAAGTAGGTTATTTCCCTTGTAGGTTCTGTCACAAACTGCTTCAAAAACAATCCTGAACTACTTCTAAAAAGTCGTTAGATTCTAAATTCCTGTCGAGAAATTCCAATCAATCTGACTAAAGTTAAAGTCCCTAGAATTACTACGTTATCGTGCCTTGTGGCCTTAACAATTTCCTCCCAAAGTAATCTCCTTGTTCCCTATCTAAGTTTGGAGGACGGTAAATCACGCCTAAAATCAATTTTTCGCACCCTCTGAAAATTGTATCCAGACAGTCTCTGTATGTGTTATTTCAGACTTTATACCCGTTTTTATGCAACAATTTAAATGATCACGGACATAGAGTGCCACCCCCCCCTTTCCCCGTGCAGGTTCACAGCAAGGACAGAGTGCAGGTTCACAACAAGGAGAGAGTGCAGGTTCACAGCAAGGACAGAGTGCAGGCTCCCAGCAAGAACTCTCAGAGTGCAGGTTCACAACAAGGACAGAGTGCAGGTTCACAACAAGGACAGAGTGCAGGTTCACAGCAAGGACAGAGTGCAGATTCACAGCAAGGACAGAGTACAGAATCCCAGAAGAACTCTCAGAGTGTAGGTCCCCAGCAAGAACACACAGTATAGGTCCCCAGCAAGAACACACAGTATAGGTCCTTAACAAGATCACTCACAGTATAGGTCCCAGCAAGGAGTCTCACAATACAGGTCCCAGCAAGGGGTCTCACAGTACAGGCCCCAGCAAGGGTCTCATAGTATAAATCCCAGCAAGGGTCTCACAGTGCAGGTCCTCAGCAAGAACACTCACAGTACAGGTCCCAGCAAGGGGTCTCGCAGTACAGGTCCCAGTAAGGGGTCTCGCATTACAGGTCCCAGCAAGGGTCTCACAGTGCAGGTCCCAGCAAGGGTCTCGCAGTGCAGGTCCCAGCAAGGGGCCTCCCAGTACAGGTCCCAGCAAGGGGTCTCGCAGTACAGGTCCCAGCAAGGGGTCTCGCAGTACAGGTCCCAGCAAGGGGTCTCGCAGTACAGGTCCCAGCAAGGGGTCTCAGTACAGGTCCCAGCAAGGGGTCTACTTGAATCCAACAGCACGAAGAGAGTTCAAATATCAGTAGGTGTTGGTTGTAATACTTGAATCTTAGTCGTATGTGTAGTGGAGTCGAGTGTTTGGAGAATTCTGAGAAGTGTCTCGTAAATTCTTTCTTAGTTCATGTTTTTGTGTTTCATTTATCCTTTCTTTAAATTTTCAGTGCGAATTTCATTAAGTTTTCCACAATTCTTGTTTCCTTCCATTTTTCTTGAAAACTATCCCAAGTCTCGTGTTTGTTGTCTTCTTGCTGTGTAGATTGTTTTCTGTCTTTTTTGTTTTCCCTTCCGGAACAAGTGTCTTGATCCAGAGAACTGCAGCTAACCTCTACTTCCTCGGACCAAATCTGATTGCCTTCATTTCCGTAGGGTCTAATATGACTAAAGAGTTTTGAGCTATCTAAGAAAATATTAATAGCCGTTTTTATTGTGTTGTCTTTTCACAGACATTGTCTAGAAGTAAATAAACAAGAGTAATTCACCCTCCATTGAACTTGCATTCATTTAATGTCACTTATCTTAAAGCCCCTACGAAGATGCTAATAACTACTATTCCCTTCTTGGTATCACCTTAATTGTTAGTAATAACATATCACAAATTATATACACTGATGGATTTTAGGTGAGTCTACTTGCAGGGCTGCATCTGTTCTTGTTGCCACCTTCAGTGATAAGACTATAGCAACCAAGTTGAGTTTGACATAAAAAAATAACAACTGGGCGTCTACATTGCACACTGAATTGTTTGCCATCCTAATGGTATTACAGATAACATGTGACACTGAGTATGACTGGTAGACAGCAACCTCCCTGGGTACGGAGGGAGGTACTACCGTCCTGCCAAGTGAGTGTGAAACAAAAACCTGTAACTGTTTTACATGATGGTAGGATTGCTGGTGTCATTTTCTGTCTCATAAACACGCTGGATAACAGGTATATCTTGCTACTTCTACTTACACTTAGATCACACTACACAGGCATGCACGTGCATATATATACACATACACATATCTAGGTTTTTCTTCTTTTTCTTAATAGCTCTTGTTCTTCTTTATTTCCTCTATTCTCCATGGGGAAGTGGAAAAGAATCTTTCCTCCGTAAGCCATGCGTGTCGTATGAGGCGACTAAAATGCCTGAAGCACTAGGCTAGTAACCCCTTCTCCTGTATACATTTACTAAAAAAAGAGAAGAATTTTTTTTATAAAACTGAGATGCTTGAATGTGCGTGGATGTAGTGCAGATGATAAGAAAGAGATGAATGCTGATGTTATGAATGAAAAGAAGTTAGATGTCCTGGCCCTAAGCGAAACAAAGCTGAAGGGGTAGGTGAGTTTCAGTGGGAGAAATAAATGGGATTAAGTCAGGAGTATCTGAGAGAGTTAGAGC
>WNWK01007644.1:37500-91971 GCA_009830355.1 Cherax destructor | reverse complement strand
CCTGACGACACTGGAGGACAGGAGAGATAGGGGAGACATGATAACAACATATAAGATACTGAGAGGAATTGACAAAGTGGACAGAGACAGAATGTTCCAGAGATGGGACACAACAACAAGGGGACACAGATGGAAGTTGAAGACTCAGATGAATCACAGAGATGTTAGGAAGTATTTCTTCAGTCACAGAGTTGTCGGGAAGTGGAATAGTTTAGGAAGCGATGTAGTGGAGGCAGGCTCTATACATAGCTTTAAGCAGAGGTATGATAAAGCTCATGGCGCAGGGAGAGTGACCCAGTAGCGGCCAGTGAAGAGGCGGGGCCAGGAGCTTTGACTCGACCCCTGCAACCACAACTAGGTGAGTACAACTAGGTGAGTACAGCCACACACACAGCCACACACACACAGCTACACACACACAGCCACACACACACACAGCCACACACACAGCCACACACACAGCCACACACACACAGCCACACACACAGCCACACACACAGCCACACACACAGCCACACACACAGCCACACACACAGCCACACACACAGCCACACACAGCCACACACACAGCCACACACACACAGCCACACACACAGCCACACACACACCACACAGCCACACACACACAGCCACACACACACAGCCACACACACACACCACACACACAGCCACAACACACAGCCACATACACAGCCACACACACAGCCACACACACAGCCACACACACAGCCACACACACAGCCACACACACACACAGCCACACCACACACAGCCACACACACAGCCACACACACAGCCACACACACAGCCACACACACACAGCCACACACACAGCCACACACACAGCCACACACACAGCCACACACACAGCCACACACACACAGCCACACACACACACACAGCCACACACACACAGCCACATACACACAGCCACATACACAGCCACACACACAGCCACACACACAGCCACACACACAGCCACACACACAGCCACACACACACAGCCACACACACACAGCCACACACACAGCCACACACACAGCCACACACACACAGCCACACACACAGCCACACACACAGCTACACACACAGCCACACACACAGCCACACACACAGCCACACACACACAGCCACACACACAGCCACACACACACAGCCACACACACAGCCACATACACAGCCACACACACACAGCCACACACACACAGCCACACACACAGCCACACACACACAGCCACACACACAGCCACACACACAGCCACATACACAGCCACACACACACAGCCACACACACACAGCCACACACACAGCCACACACACACAGCCACACACACAGGCACATACACAGCCACACACACACAGCCACACACACACAGCCACACACACAGCCACACACACAGCCACACACACACAGCCACACACACGCCCCCGGTGGCCTAGTGGGTAAAGCTCTTGCTTGACGCACGGAGGGGCCGGGTTCAATTCCCGGTGGGGCAGAAACATTTCGAAGTGTTTCCTTACATACACATACACACACATATATACAACAGGCCTAGTGTCTAATTGACATGTGCCTAGGACAAAATGGTAACTAACAGCCACACACAGCCACACACACAGCCACACACACAGCCACATCAATCAAAGCCTATCATAAATTTCATAATTGTTTAATTTAATGTTTAGAAAGCGCTAAACCCGTTTATGGAAAATAGCACCTGTGGTATAGAAGGCTTTCAGATTCGATCCAATTAAGAGGAAGATAATTCGAGTTCCTTGGATCAATAGCCACTCACCACCATCAAAGGCAAATTAATGTAATAATATAAAATAAAACTATACTAACTGAAGATTAAGTGAGAAAATGGGAGGAAGATAGTCCATGGACTAACCCATCCTTCGTTTATGTACGTTAAGAAGACAAGAAGGAAGGAACACTGCAGCAGGACTACTGGCCCATGCCAGGCAGGTCCAAGTCTCCTACCGGCTTTTGACACTGACCCAACATAGTCAGGTGCAACTCACACCTACTCATGTATTTATCTAACCAATTTATGGAATGTTCTTTATAAAACTGATCATAAGAGACCTGCACTTGTTCAGTGAACCTTTGTTTATTGATTGTTGACCATGGGTGAAATTTTGAAGCCGACTGGATAAAGAATTTTGAAGTAATAAACGACAGTGTAGCAGGAAATCCGATGGTACGTGAACACTGTAGCTTACAGTGGAATGGTTCAGGCATTAACGCATACTGTATTTCATGGAGAGTGATGATAATTTCCCTCAGCTTTCAGCAACTGTATCTTCAGGTTAAACTGTCAGCCTGAGCTGGGAGACTTCTTTATTGTCAGCCTGAGCTTCAGCTCAGGGCAATGAGGATATCGTCAAGTATTCCAGTAAGAGTTCATTAACCACAAGTGTCACAATAAAAATTTACTCTAAACTTCTTTCTTACCTGGAGGTTGTTCCAGGTAAGAAGGTAGACTAAGTGGGAATTTATTCCAAGAAGAAGGTCATAGAGAACAGCAGCATCGATAACTGAACCAAGATTGGATGTTGTGGAAATAATGGGACGACGCTGAAGCTAAGGACCGTCCAGGAGACTGCTGTGGAGACCAAAAAAAAATCTTTCTGTGTTGCCAGACAAATGTAAATCGACGATTCAGAACATCGTAACGATAACCATCCACGAAGTCAGTGAAATTAGGAACATTGTTTTAGTTGGGGACAGTCTGATTAAATTCATGGACAGGGCATTTTATCCTATAGATTGTGTGTTTTTCTGAGGCTGGGATACAGGATATTATTAGCCATCTTGACAACATCTTGAAAGGTATTGGAAGGAATCCAATTATTTGTCTCAGTGCTGGAGACAACGATTTCGGCGGGCTTGTGAGTGAGGACCCAGCTAGCAGGTATAGGTCAGCAATAGACATAATTAGGAAGAAGGGAGGGCGCCCTATAAAATGTGGCATTTTACCGAGGAGAGTTGTTAATGAATGTCTGTCGAGGGCAACTGGTGTTAATTGCTGGACCGGACAAACATTGTAAGGACATTGAAGTACCATTTATAGACAACTGGAACCTGTTCAATGGAAGAAATGATATTATGAAATGATATGTATGCCAGAGATGGGGTTCACTTATCTAGGGTTTGGGTGGAGGCTCTGGCCAATTCAGTGGAGGGAACTGCTAGAGCTTTCAACTAGAAATAGTTAATGGTAAAAAAAATTGTGTGGAAAAATGAATGGTAGAACTAGTGATTTGAGGTGTTTAAATAATGAAGCTTATGGTAATGTGAGTTTTGTTGATACCAGTTATCAGCGGAATGAGGTAGTGTGATTGGTGGATATTGGAAAGCCAATGGCACTAGGTGATAACGACAACAACAGAGATAGTGGAGGGAGAAGCAGGCAGAGATAGTGGAGGGAGAAGCAGGGAGAGGAAAGAGAAAAAAAGGTTTCATAATAAATATTATACAAATAGTCGCAACCCAAGAAACAAGATGAATGATTTAAGATTAGTTGCAAGTGCGGGTAAGATTAGTTGCAAGTGCGGGTAAGATTAGTTGCAAGTGCGGGTAACATTTGCCATAACTGAGACGTGGTTTATTATGAGGAATCGGCACATGACTGCTGAATGTCATATTCATGGTTTAAGTTACTCCACGATGATAGAAATAACGAGACATGAAGGTGGGATGGCACTATATGCCCGAGAACACTTGAATTGCTGCATAAAAAGGTATAAAAGCTAAAAGAACACACACACAGAGTCTGCTTATAAAAAGTTAATTTTAGGCCTGATATTCCGTCCCCCAAACTTGGATAGGAACCACCAAAGAAGACTACTTTGGGAGGAAATTGTTAAGGCCACAATGAACGATAACGTAGTAATTCTAGGGGACTTTAACTTTAGTCAAAATTGATTGGTATTCATTGACTAGGAATCTGGAGTCAAATAACTTCCTAGAGATAATTAAAAAAAAAAAAAACAGTTTTAGACAAAAATCAAAGAGGGAAAATAACTTGCTTGGTTTGGTTCTGACAGACAAGTATTATCTTGTTAATAATTATAAGATTACAGAGGAACCTGGTGCAAGCGACCACAAATCTTTTACCTTTGGCATTGAATGGAAGTATGATAGTAGGGATAATTCAGTAACGGTCCCTGTTTTTCGCTTAACAAATTACAGTGCGCTTAGATAACACTTGTCATTTGTGGGGAAGGGAACCCAACACATCCATCAGTACTGAGCCTCTTCTCAACACTGTCCACGCTGCCCAAAAACACTTATTCGGTACTGGGATATAAGATCGAATAGAAATGATCCAAAATGTATGAACAAAAGGCTCAACCATTTAGGTCAGAAGAAAAGAGTTTATAGACATTTCCAAAGAGGTAAAAGTCATCTTACGAATCAGTACATTAACATTAACAGGGAGATTATAAAAGGAATAAATAAAGCTAAACGGGACTACGAAAATATAATTGATAAGGATTCGAAAACAAACCCGAATGGCTCTTACCAGGTATATAAAACTATCTTTTCTTTAGAAAAGATAGTTCCTCTTAAAATAACTCTGGTCAACTTACTGACAAAGAGAATGAAATGTGTGAATTTTAATAATTATTTCCTATCGGATTTCACACTAGAAGATATAAATGTTATCCCAGTAATCAATTATTATAGTGGACCTGAAGAAAATAAATTATATTCGTACTGTCAGTCACTAGAGATGTGGTAATTAAACACCTTGACCGATTAAACCAAAATAAGTCCACAGGCCCATACGAACTTTTTTCAAGGGTTCTTAAATAATGCAAAATGGAACTTTGTGAATCATTAACCAACATTTTTAATATATTTCTTCAAACATGTGTAGTGTCGGATATGGGGAAGACGGCCAATGTAATTCCTATTTTTAAAGCAGGGGATAAGTCATTACCGTCAAATTACCGCCTAATAACCCTGGCCTCAATTATAGGCAACTTAATAAATTCAGTTATAGCTGATATTATAAAAAGTCATACTGATCAATATAATATATTTTATGAGATTCAACTTGAATTTACGAGGGGCCGTTCCTGCCTGGCTAATTTACTGACTTTACCAGCAAAGCTTTTGAAGTAGTTGATCAAGATTAATATATTATTTATTAGAATTTTATTAAAGCTTTTGATAGAGTATTACACAAAAGACTTTTAAGGAAAGAGGCAACTCGTGGTATTGGGAAGCAGAGTCTGCATAAATGAGGCGACATCTAAGCGGGGATCTGTTACATATGACGTTTTCCACAAGGATCATTGTTGTTCATAATGTACTTTAATGACCTTGACAAGGGCTTAACTAGAGATATGAAGAAATTAATTGATGACACAAAAATGTGCAGGAGGCAGATGCCGTCGAAATTCATGAGGATTTACACATGTTCATGTCGTGGTCAGAAAAGTGGCAGATGCAGTTCAATGAAAATAAATGCAGAGTTTTGAAGCACGGAAATGTACATAATGTACACTTATAAACAGGTTCGTAGGTTCGAGTCTCCGTCGGCCAGAGATCAGTGTTTGTGAATATTTCGCCTGCTCTTGCGAATTCCTAGCATTGTAAAAATCTGTAAGCCTTCCTGCCTGAAAGTTGGCTGCCTTGGAATAACGTCTAGCGAAAGCTGGATGCAATAATATTTAACTACTTTTAAATCAGTGTTTTGATCCTGGTAATGTTTTATTGTTTCTTCGTGTCAGCTGGTCCAGTGAAACTATGTACGCTGAAAGAGAGCTCAGAAGTCCTGGCTTTGGATCCTTGTGCATTGGCTTTTCCAAAAAACTCACCTATAAAGCCGTTCTTTGATAACCAGTAAGTTATTCAACGTTAATTGATTCATTTTATTCTATTTTCTAGACCAAACCACAAAGACCTTCCTTCCGTCTGCTCTCATCTTCCTTCATTTCCTTTCCTCCATTTTCTCAAGAATATTTTTGTCACAAATTTGGCTCATACACCCAACACCCTGTTTTGTTCCAATTATATCTTCTCTTTTGTGTTCTATATTATTACAAAACTCACTTCTTATTCACTATCTCTTTTTGATAATAGTAGAGTACGATTAAGTATTATGTATCCCAAACCATACCACGGGTGGGGTTCGAACACGCGATCAGAGTCTCAAAACTCCAGACCGTCGCATAAGCCACTGGGCCAGCTAGCTTCAATGAGATTCATCCAACTAGGTATATTTCTACACCATAGTTCGGACCGCGGGTTCGAACCCCACCCGTGGTATGATTTGTTTGCAATCGTGTCGTTACGATTTCGTGAGTATCATCTACACCGCCAGAAACAGCCACAACAACACATCAGACAACCCCCACGGTCCCAGCAATACTACTCTTATAACCAGTTACACACCACCACTGCTGCAATACTTCCACAATCACTACAAAACCCCTCCCACTATAACAATTACAAACCTCTGTCACCATCACCCCAACAGCAGAATATCAACGCCTCAGATCACTCATATTCAATCACATCCCCCATCAACCACAATTCACTCTACAACTACAACTCAACCCCTGCACCTTCATCACAACATAGCAACACACTTCTAAAACACCACCACTAACTAACCAGTGCAACATACTCACCACCAACATACTCACCACCAACATAACACCAACATACTCACTAACTACCTAAACCATAGTACCTGACCATCGCCCCAAATGAGCCATGTATCCTTCACTTCTCTATGCTAGGAAATTACTTATTACCTCTACTAGTCCATCACTACCCAGAATATAACTTGTAATAACAATTCCCTCTGATACCATAACTACAGACCCCCAGTCATTACCATACCCCAGCAAGCCCAGTCATCACCATACCCCAGCAACCCCGTTCATTACCATACCCCAGCAACCCCAGTCATTACCATACCCCAGGAACCCTCTTCAGGCATACTCCAGGTATATCTCTCCCCTTCCCGTGCATTCTGTATCTCGGATATTGCATTCTTGTTAGGTGATTGTAACGCTCAGCATCATCTTTGGTGAGGGTCCCACTGTGACTCTCGTGGTGATCACTTGGAGACTCTTCTCACTTGTCATCCTCTCCATGTTTTAAATACGGGTGCTCCCACCCATTTTGATTTTCACACTCAGTCTCTCTATTGCATTGATCTTTGTATCTGCTCTTCGTCAATTGCAATGATTACGCTTGGTCTGTTCTCCCAGGTTTACACAACAGTGATCACTTTCCTATTCTTCTTCTACTAGGTATTCCTGACAGCCTCGTAGCATTCGTTGGCAATTTGAACGAGCAAATTGGGACTTATACTCTCATCTTACCGTTTTTGTGAGGACCCTTCCTCGTCCTCTATTGATGAGCTGGTACACCAGTTTTCGACCTTAGTTTTGACTGCAGCGTCACGTTCTATTCCTCAAACCTCAGGCAGACATTCTCAGACATGCGTCCTTTGGTAGTCTCCTGCAGTCTCCCGCAGTACGTTTGAAACGTGCTGCGTGGGGCCGTTATCGATATAATCGGACCTTAGATCGACTTTTAGATTTTAACCGGGCAAGGACAGTCGCTCGCCGCATCATACGCCTCGCTAAACGCACTTGTTGGCAAGACTATGTGTCTACCATTACCTCGACTTCCCCTATGTGTGCGGTTTGGAAGAAGGTTCGGAAGTTGTGTGGCAAGTAAACTACGGACCCAGCTCCTGTTTTGCGGGTTGCTGGTGTTACTGTTGCGGAACCTCTTGAAGTTGCCATGGAAATCGAGAACTATCTTGTCCGCGTCTCCCAAGGGCTTCACCTTTGTCCTTCATTTCTAGCGTCTAAGTCTACCAAGGAGCAATTGCCCTTGGATTTCTTCCCTAATGGAATGGAGCCATATAACGTACCTTTCAGTCTCCTAGAGCTAGAGTCCACGCTTTCCGCCTGCCAGTCATCTGCAGCTGGGCCTGATGATATTCCTATCAGTATGCTACAACTGTCATGTCAGTAATATGTATTCACTTGTGTAGTGTATTAGAATTCATCCTAGCTTTATATAGCTGGTCCCTTTGCGTGTGACGTCATAGGCCTGTGCATGTGTGTGCTCAGACACAGGCGTCGGTCTCACTACAGCCTTAGACCTATACGAGTACAGACGTGGCACTGGTATCTCTCCTCACAGACTCCGTTAATATACCAGAAACCAACCTACAGAGTGTATACATTGACTACCTTTTAACTCTCGAACCCATCACGATAAATGGTGGAAGCGGCGGGCCCGTAAATCTTCTCGATTACGGCGATTCAGGGAGATAGAATTCAACAAAACCAGCAGACATCTTGTGTACCAGTGTGTCGGCCTACGCAGCTACCAACACCCCAAGTCAACATCCGTCAGCCTGTCTACAATATCTCCTAGTCAGCCAAGTGTTTTATCTCTTATTTGCTAAAGCCTACGAGGGTTAGACCTGGGTTTGCAAATTAAGTACGGGATAAATCAGTTTGTGAGGGGAGAGTGCCCTGTGTTCCAAGCCACCCATCCAGTTACGTCAGCCTAGGCTTAAGCCATTGTACTAACCCTGCTGAGCTAATTGTTCCAAGATTCCAAGCCAGTCGTCCTGTGTGAAAGGTCTAAAGTAAATCAGCAAGCCAACCCAGCTGAGAAGTAAACCAGTAAGCCACGTGAGTCCACACATCCCTATCGTCCTTGTGCTCCAGTGTATCGCTGTTCTGAGTAATAATACCACCCCTGTAGTATCCTGGGTTGTTCCAAGCCACCCTGGGTTAAATTCACATGCCTTTTATAAACGGCATAAGCCACAGGCGCGCGCGTGATACTGTGAGTCACCCGCGTGGGAACACTTTAGTCCACCCACACTAACACACCGCCATTAAACACGTGCGGCTTATTTCACCCTTAACTGGGTCCTGCAAGCAGTTTATTGGCTACGAATCGGGTCGAGAGTCCTGAGGGTATTCTTCGCAGCTGTTTGTGCCAACAATCTAAAGCCCAGATTCGTAGTTCATCATTTATGCACAAATTCTTCAAGATTCTCCACGAGTGGACCAGACGACAACAATCTCCACTACAACCACCACTCCATGCTTCAGTCATCGTTAATAGTCACCGTTAATAACGTTCTAGAGCCTAGAGACAATTACCATGGGTTTTTTTCAGATAATCTAGAGACAATTGCGAGTGTTTGAGACATTTTGCTAATTATCGTGAACTTTGAGTTATCCTGGGATTGTGATTTTAACCTAGCAAGTGTATGCGTTAAAACTCGCACTTGAATTAGTTTTTTTTTAAGTTACTAGTATCATCTCTGATTAATTATTGTGTCATATTTTATTTTTAATTTTGTTGTGTTTACCAAGTATGCAGTAAGTATGAATTTTTTCTGAGTATTGAGTGTATTTTTAACCAGTTATCCCCTGTGTTATCGCTCGTATTATTATTGTGTTCCAACATTCTGCCTAGTAGTATTTTACGAGAATTTAATTTTTTTGTTTCTCTAGCATTGTCCCTGTGTTTTTTTTGTTAATTCTTGTGTTCCATCAAGAGTTCTATCCCAGAGTTATTATTCAGTCATTTACCCTTGTTTGTTAATGTTTTAATTGTGTAATTAATTTTGCTTGTCCCAGTAACTATATAAATATTTTTCCCTCAAATTAATTTTACCTTTTCTCAGTATTTCCCTGCTAATTCTTATGTGTTGCAGTCCGTGTTCTTTTTCCCTTGCACCTACTATTGTTTTATGTACTTGTTTATTTTTATGCAGTGCTAATGTGTTCCACCTTTGTAGACTAGTGATATAATTTACTGAAGACATTAATTTTCCCAAGTCAACAAAGAGCATGACTTTTTGTTAACTGTAAGTCCAACATTTATGTGCCTTTAATGTTATTGTACTCCAGCTCTTGTAAGTGTTAAAATTATTTTTTTCTTTTCAATAATTTTCATTTGTTTTCAAGTGTTGTTTGAACAAATTCACTCTTAAGTTTGATTAAAGTCAGTGTTCTTAGTGAATTGTTTCAGTAATTGTTTCTTTGAGTTACCTTGCTTTGCTTGCAATTAAGAGTAAGAGTGTTCAAACTAGTTCATTTTTAATATCTTTGTTTTGTGTTGTAAACAATTTTTCTCCAGTGCAACTTTGCTTTTTCATTGATGCAGTAATTTCTTTCTGCAACTTGATTACATTTTAAAATTATTCTCCAGAAGTGATTAATTTGCTCTCTTAATTTTTGCATATAGTATTTTGTACTCTATTTCATTTTAATCATTGTTTAATTTTGACAAGTGCTAAAATTGTAATAGAGTGCAATCTTTCAGCATTACAGTTTATGTTTGTGTACAAGTATTGAATTTAATTTCTTAGTGTCATTTTCTTTCAGTAAAATTGTTTTTCCAGTATTTTTCCAGTTGCATACAATTTATTGATTGTATTTCCACATTGCATTGATTTACAATTTCTTCATATAATATTTTTGATTGAATTCCAAAGAAGAGACAGCTCACTTTTACAGTATATTCATATTATTTTCACCAATTGTTATTGTGTTTAATTAAATGTTCAAGTAACTTGTCATTCTTCTAAGAGTAATAAGTAATATTTCAGTGAACTTTCTCAGTGATTTAAGGAGTAAAGTTACTTTAATTTGTTGCCAGTGAATAATTCAATTGTTTTGTGCAATTCTCCCTTTTTTAGTGATTTGTTTCATCAGATTGTTGCTCTTGCCATAACCATTATTGAATTTTATTTAATTATTTGTGTATTTAATTCTTTTTAATTTGTTGCAATTTTTTTTTAAATTTAAGTAAAGAAAACTCACTTTGCAGTTATTTCAAGTTAAAGCTAGATAGTTTTTCTTATTAATATGTTAATTTTTTTTTTGCTAAGTCTATTCCCAGTGAGTTATCTTTTCTTTAGTGTTTATTGTGCAATTATTCTGGTTACTTATGCAGAATCATTACATCATTCATACCAATTAAGCTATATTGTTCTGTATACTTCTTTTATTCTTTCATTTAAATTCTCGTTCATTTGCTCGAAATCATGTCTCAAGTAAATTTAAGTGATAATACTGTGTGTGCTGCTATTCAGAGTTATAATGATAATGAGTCAGTAAAAAGTTTTTATAGTTCCATACTGACTGAAAGACAGTCTCTAGCCTTTGAGCAATGTGTTTGTTCTCCCAGCTTGTATCAGAGATTTGCCAGAGTGATGCGGAATGTGAAGTTCAGATTAGTTCTTGTAGATATGGGCCTTATTTGTTAACGTTGCCGAGCGGTCAGGCACTAGTAATACTGTCACTCCTGTCTGGAATTCAGCCCCTACAATATCTTGCATGCAAGATAGCGTTCAGATGCCTAGGGTGCCGGATGTATCCCGGACAGCCTTGAGTGCTGAGTCTATCCCTGCAATGCCGACTAGTTTAAGTAGTAGTTTCTCCACAGGGGATGCTTTGTTGAAGAAAGACTACTTGAATGAGTTATACCATCTATTGCTGATGCAAAAGCAATTGCAGAAAGCCATTTCTGTTGCTAGTGTATTCACTAGAGTGCCAATTGTTGTCCCTTGTGTTCCAGATAGTGATCTTTCCCAGTTGACAGTAAATCCTTTGCAGAGTAAAGTGTCGTGTGTCGAGTAATTATTACCTGCAGTAAGAGACATAAGAACATAAGAAAAAAAGAACACTGCAGCAGGCCTACTGACCCATGCAAGGCAAGTCCATCACTCACCGGCTTAGACATAACCACCTGGAGCTAACCTTCTCCAGGTAAACTCCAGGTAGTCAGGTCACTTCCACTTAAAGAATTAGTACGGAATCTGACCTAGTAGCACAAGCTAGTCAGGTCCAACTCACACCCACCCACACCCACTCATGTATTTATCTAACCTATTTTTAAAACTACACAACGTCCCATCCCCTATGATGGTACTCGGGAGTTTGTTGCAAACACTTATGCACTGTTGTCTTGGTTTCAGATTACTGCTAACCTGAACTCCTAAATCCTTCTCGCAATCACAAGTATTAAGATCTACATTATTCTGTTTATATGTGGCATGGTTATTGTCCTGCCCAACATTTAGAACTTTGCATTTGTCTACATTAAACTGCATCTGCCACTTCTCCGACCACTGCATCAGTCTATTCAAATCATCCTGGAGTGCTCTAATGTCCTCATTAGAATTAATTGGATGGCCTATTTTGGTGTCATCAGCAAATTTGCTTATGTTGCTATTTATTCCCTCATCTATGTCGATTATGTAAATTGTAAACAACAGGGGGCCCAAAACTGACCCCTGTGGGACACGGCTTGAGACATGCCCCCATTCTGATTTCTCCCCATTTATGCAAACTCTTTGCCACCTATTTGTCAACAATGCCTCTACCCAGGAAAAAATGTCTCCTCCTATTCCGTGTGCCTTAAGTTTCATCAATAACCTCTGATGTGGAACTTTATCGAAAGCCTTACTGAAGTCCATATACACAATATCATATTCATTCAATATCACATTCATTCAGTGAGAGCCATTCTCCTTTGCTCATACTTTGTGTTATTGAGTTAATTATTTCATCCGGGGAGAGTTCAATCCACTCCACCGGGCTTGTTTATTCCTTTAGTAGGAAAGTGATTAGAAGTTAATCAACTCCATCGAGTTTGTTCATTCCTTCAGTAGGAAAGTGATCATAGCCTTGAGCTAAAGATAGAAAATCAGAAAATCCAGTTTAGAACTGAAGTTATTGACTGTGTGTTTTAGTATCAGATTTCCAGTATTTAGTAAGATTTTTGTGTGTTCAGGTTCCCTCCGAGTTTTGAGTTTTAGCAGTATGACCTGTGCGCGTTGAGTCTATTTCTGTTAAAATATATTTATTGTTCCTCAGAATCCGTAGAGTGCATGAATACAGATCGATCGGTCAAATTTGTAAATTGTAATTGTAATATATATATAAAGCATTATATTAAGATCCATTAAAATTCTCTTAAGAACCATTAACTCAAGAAGTGTGATAGTAAGATTAGTTATTACTATCTATTCAGTCGTTTCAATCCTGTTATAATTTTTTTGATTAGTTCTAAGTTATAATGTGTTTGCTATTGTATAGATTCACCCCAGTGCCACCTGTCTATTTAGCCTATAGAGTTGTCTAGTATGCCGAGACGTCATACGTAACATGGCCGAGCTGTCATGTCAGTAATATGTATACACTTGTGTAGTGTATTAGAATTCATCCTAGCTTTATATAGCTGGTCCGTTTGCATGTGACATCATAGGCCTGCACGTGTGTGCTCAGACACAGGCGTCAGTCTCACTACAGCCTTAGACCTATACAAGTACAGACGTGGCACTGGTATCTCTCCTCACAGACTCCGTTAATATACCAGAAACCAACCTACAGAGTGTATCCATTGACTACCTTTTATCTCTCGAACCCACACCGATACAATATCTGCATTCTACAGCCCTTACAGTCCTTTTTCGTCTTTTCAATCTTATTTGGACGCAAGGGGTTCTCCCTCAACAATGGAAATCTGCAATTGTACTACCATTTCACAAACCAGATACCTCGGGGCTTGATACATCTCACTATTGTCCCATTGCTCTGACCAATGTGGTCTGTAAGGTGATGGAACGATTGGTGAATAGACATCTGTAATGGTATTTGGATATTCACAATAGTCTTTCTCCTCACCAATGTGGCTTTCGCAGAGCCGCTCTACTTTGGACCCCTTGCTCCACTTAAATACATATGTGCGAAATGCCTATGCTAACAAATACTCCATCCTAGCAGTCTTTTTTGATCTTGAGAAGGCATATGACACCACTTGGAGGTATAACATTTTAGCCCTAGCCCACTCCTTAGGCCTCCGTGATAATCTGCCAACTTTGCTTACTGCTTTCATATCTGACAGTGTTGGCGCCTCGCTTTCCTCAGACTTAGTTCAGGCCGAGGGTGTCCCACAAGGTTGTGTCCTTAGCACTACCATTTTTCTCTTAGCTATAAATGACCTGCCTTCCGTTCTTCCATCGCATATTTGGTCGTCACTTTATGTGGATGAATTCGCTACAGCTTACGAAGGCGCTGACTGTCGCCTGGTAGCGGCCTCCCTTCAGGATGTGATTGACCGAGTTTCCCATTGGGCCACTTCTCATGGATTTAAAGTTTCTAGTACAAAGCCCATTTCATTACCTTCACCTCTTTTCTCTTATGAAAATACTGTTCACTCATATGCTTCACTGTAAACACTTGATCTACACATCCCTTACCATTCCCAAAGCCTCCTTGTTCGTTAGCGATCCTGCTCTCCATCTTACTCTTAATTCTTTTAATAATAATAATAATAATAATAATAATAATAATATCTTTATTTACTACAAGTACATGTACATGGTATAAAGGCCTAGCTGACATCAGTGACATACTACTATATAGAAAGTCCCTTGTTATGCTGAGCATTTCGGGCAGATTAGGTCAGTGTCCCAGGATGCGACTCACACCAGTCGACTAACACCCAGGTACCCATTTTACTGATGGGGAACATAGACAACAGGTGTAAAGAAACACGCCCAATGTTTCTGCCCTGGCTGGGAATCGAACCCAGGCCCTCGCCGTGTGAAGCGAGAGCTTTAGCCACCAGACCACCAGAGCCCCTATAATAATAACTCTACCATACACCTTACCAGGTATACTCAACAGGCTTATTCCTCTATAATTTATACACATGGCCTTTATACAAAGGAACTATGCATGCTCTCTGCCTAACTGTAGGTACCTTACCCTCTTCTATACATTTATTAAATAAAACAACAAACCCAAAAATATAGCCTCACCTGCTTTTAACATTTCTTCTTGATTCCACCAATCCCAGCTGATTTACCCCCTTTCATTCTACCCACAGCCTCATGCACCTCCCTCACACATACATGTGGCTCTTTCTCACTCCTTATATGATGTTATACCTCCCTGCCTAATGCATATCATCACCGCTTCTCTATTTTCAACAACATTTAATTAACATTTCCGCAAAATATTCCATCTATCTTCCCGATACCTCTAACTTTCCATCTAATAACTCTTCTCTTCTATTTATAACTGTCAAACCCATTTTTTCCTTAGGTTTTCCTCAACCTATTAATCTCACTCCAAAACTTTTTCTTATTCTCAGCAGTTTTTGCTGACAGCATCTCTCCCACTCTCTCATTTGCTCCTATCTTACATTCCTTCACTATTCTCTTAACTTCTCTTTTTCTCCATATACTCGTCCCTCCTTATATCACTTCTGCTTTGTAAAATCCTCTCATATGCTTACTATTTGGAGGGATAATTGTGTATAGGTAAACATTGTTCTATAGCAATAATTCGAAGACATTTGAGTAGTGAAACAAGCGTGGAATTAGAGATGCCACAAAAAAATTGCCTGGCCTGCATTACTAATGGCTGCCTTGCATTACTAATGGCTGCCTTGCATTACTAATGGCTGCCTTGCATTAATAATGGCTGCCTTGCATTACTAATGGCTGCCTTGCATTACTAATGACTGCCTTGTATTACTAATGGCTGCCTTGCATTACTAATGGCTGCCTTGCATTACTAATGGCTGCCTTGCATTACTAATGGCTGCCTTGCATTACTAATGGCTGCTTTGCATTACTAATGGCTGCCTTGCATTACTAATGGCTGCCTTGCATTACTAATGGCTGCCTTGCATTACTAATGGCTGCCTTGCATTACTAATGTCTGCCTTGCATTACTAATGGCTGCCTTGCATTACTAATGGCTGCCTTGCATTACTAATGACTGCCTTGCATTACTAATGGCTGCATTGCATTACTAATGGCTGCCTTGCATTACTAATGGCTGCCTTGCATTACTAATGGCTGCCTTGCATTACTAATAGCTGCCTTGCATTACTAATGGCTGCCTTGCATTACTAATGGCTGCCTTGCATTACTAATGGCTGCCTTGCATTACTAATGGCTGCCTTGCATTACTAATGGCTGCCTTGCATTACTAATGGCTGCCTTGCATTACTACTGGCTGCCTTGCATACTAATGGCTGCCTTGCATTACTAATGGCTGCCTTGCATTACTAATGGCTGCCTTGCATTACTAATGGCTGCCTTGCATTACTAATGACTGCCTTGCATTACTAATGGCTGCCTTGCATTACTAATGACTGCCATGCATTACTAATGGCTGCCTTGCATTACTAATGGCTGCCTTGCATTACTAATGCTGCCTTGCATTACTAATGGCTGCCTTGCATTACTAATGGCTGCCTTGCATTACTAATGCTGCCTTGCATTACTAATGGCTGCCTTGCATTACTAATGGCTGCCTTGATTACTAATGGCTGCCTTGCATTACTAATGGCTGCCTTGCATTACTAATGGCTGCCTTGCATTACTAATGGCTGCCTTGCATTACTAATGGCTGCCTTGCATTACTAATGGCTGCCTTGCATTACTAATGGCTGCCTTGCATTACTAATGGCTGCCTTGCATTACTAATGCGCCTTGCATTACTAATGGCTGCCTTGCATTACTAATGGCTGCCTTGCATTACTAATGGCTGCCTTGCATTACTAATGGCTGCCTTGCATTACTAATGGCTGCCTTGCATTACTAATGGCTGCCTTGCATTACTAATGACTGCCTTGCAATACTAATGGCGGCCTTGCATTACTAATGGCTGCCTTGCATTACTAATGGCTGCCTTGCATTACTAATGGCGGCCTTGCATTACTAATGGCTGCCTTGCATTACTAATGGCTGCCTTGCATTACTAATGGCTGCCTTGCATTACTAATGGCTGCCTTGCATTACTAATGGCTGCCTTGCATTACTAATGGCTGCCTTGCATTACTAATGGCTGCCTTGCATTACTAATGGCTGCCTTGCATTACTAATGGCTGCCTTGCATTACTAATGGCTGCCTTGCATTACTAATGGCTGCCTTGCATTACTAATGGCTGCCTTGCATTACTAATGGCTGCCTTGCATTACTAATGGCTGCCTTGCATTACTAATGGCTGCCTTGCATTACTAATGTCTGCCTTGCATTACTAATGGCTGCCTTGCATTACTAATGGCTGCCTTGCATTACTAATGGCTGCCTTGCATTACTAATGGCTGCTTGCATTACTAATGGCTGCCTTGCATTACTAATGGCTGCCTTGCATTACTAATGGCTGCCTTGCATTACTAATGGCTGCCTTGCATTACTAATGGCTGCCTTGCATTACTAATGGCTGCCTTGCATTACTAATGGCTGCCTGTGCATTACTAATGGCTGCCTTGCATTACTAATGGCTGCCTTGCATTACTAATGTCTGCCTTGCATTACTAATGGCTGCCTTGCATTACTAATGCTGCCTTGCATTACTAATGACTGCTTGCATTACTAATGCTGCCTTGCATTACTAATGGCTGCCTTGCATTACTAATGGCTGCCTTGCATTACTAATGGCTGCCTTGCATTACTAATGGCTGCCTTGCATTACTAATGGCTGCCTTGCATTACTAATGGCTGCCTTGCATTACTAATGGCTGCCTTGCATTACTAATGGCTGCCTTGCATTACTAATGACTGCCTTGCATTACTAATGGCTGCCTTGCATTACTAATGGCTGCCTTGCTTACTAATGGCTGCCTTGCATTACTAATGGCTGCCTTGCATTACTAATGGCTGCCTTGCATTACTAATGGCTGCCTTGCATTATAATGGCTGCCTTGCATTACTAATGGCTGCCTTGCATTACTAATGGCTGCCTTGCATTACTAATGGCTGCCTTGCATTACTAATGCTGCCTTGCATTACTAATGGCTGCCTTGCATTACTAATGCTGCCTTGCATTACTAATGGCTGCCTTGCATTACTAATGCTGCCTTGCATTACTAATGACTGCCTTGCATTAGCCTGATTAATGCTGCCTTGCATTACTAATGGCTGCCTTGCATTACTAATGGCTGCCTTGCATTACTAATGGCTGCCTTGCATTACTAATGGCTGCCTTGCATTACTAATGGCTGCCTTGCATTACTAATGGCTGCCTTGCATTACTAATGGCTGCCTTGCATTACTAATGGCTGCCTTGCATTACTAATGGCTGCCTTGCATTACTAATGGCTGCCTTGCATTACTAATGGCTGCCTTGCATTACTAATGGCTGCCTTGCATTACTAATGGCTGCCTTGCATTAGTAATGGCTGCCTTGCATTACTAATGGCTGCCTTGCTATTAAGAGGAATACTAGATCAGAGCGGGAAGGTGAAGCATTCTCCTTCGTGTTAGCAACTGGTTTCACGGAATCGGAAATACCTTTCGTAATGAGATCCCCCAAAAAGGAGAGTGTTGGGAATTTTAGGATCGCTCTAAGAAGTAAGAAAAAGGTTCACTTTTTCATCAGATAAAAAAAATATTCTCTACGTTTGAATATGCTCTATGTATGACCTTAATCGAATACATTTACCTGTGCCTAGGTTAATTCTTTCTTAATACAATTTGATGAGGAGGGGATTGCTTATTTGATAACTAACCCAATGACTTTTGTTATATATACTGATATATTTATTGTTGGAATTCTGTTAACAAGTTTATTTGTGTGTAGTCCTTTCCTTTATTCCATATATTGTGTGCATAGCTATTATTGTTATGAATATCATAGTTGTCATGTTTTTGCATTTTTTCCTGAGATCCCTCAATTCATATACTGTGTTTCTACCTTTCAGAATCGTATGGTTGAGAAACTCTCGTCTGATAAATATTCGATCTACCAAATGTGTGTATGAAAGCGTGAGGAAGGAAGAAGCAGAGCCGCTTGGTGTGGTGAAGATGGGTGGTGTGATGGTGGTGTGGGCGGTGGGCGGTGTGCTGGCTTGCTTCCTCTTCCTTGCTGAATTATTGTATTATCAAAATCAACTGTCTTAAGACCTTATGCTGAATAATTGTAGTGGTTACTCAGTATTAAGTTCCAGTTAAACAAGCGGTCACAAGTTTGCTTCATAATCAATATTTTTTTTTTTCATTCCAATTATTTTAAAATATTATTATAAAGTAATTAACAGTGATATAACCGTTGATTTTTTTTTAGAATTTAATAAAAGTTTAGTTTGCAAAAGGTCATTTGTAACCCCAAATAAATGAAATTGTTTGTACGTCACCATTACTGTGTCATTATCATCACATCTTAATGGAAGATGTAGTCACTTGTGGAACAACACACATGATGCTGTAAATAGTCTCCTCTCTAAGGGATTAGATTAGATATATTTAGATTTTGCCACCGAAGTGGCTAGTTTATTGTGCACCCCATATCCATCCTGTGGACGGTAGCGCAAGAGCATATGGATACTCAAAAGGCCCAGGAACTAGGCCCCAAAAGGGGTAACAGGTATACATTTGGATTTATATCTACATATCTATAGTTCACTTATCTGTTACAAGCAAATTTAGGAAATTTGCTTAGTATAACTGGTATCTTATTTTCATTAATAAGATATCTTGACATGTCACATAGGTTATTATACTGTCTATCTCTGGCCTCTTTAAGGGGGGCTCCTTGTCCCGGTAAAGAGGCTATCGGTCTGAGGAATTGGACCTCTTGGTCTTCTTCCTCAGACCTAACCTAATTACCCCCAATCCCCCCCTCCTCTTTCCCATCTTCCCCATCCTCCCTTTTCCCTTTCCTCCTCCTCCTCCTCATCCCTCCCTTCTTTCCTTCCCATTTTTACCCTGGGAGCTTGTCTCCACAGGCTTTCTAGTTCCTAGGTAGGGGGAAGGGTACCGTGGTCCAATCCCATTCCGTTGAGGTTCTCGGCGGTGGTGTAGTTTGCCGTGGAATCTGGATCGCCTGGGGATGTCCCGATCCCTCTCCGGTCTCCCGGGGGATGGCCTTGGGTATCTTTCGGGCGACGGGTGTATCTCTGGAGGCCACCTTTCGGATTCCGGGGGTGGTGTCCAAAGGCGGTATACTTTGTGGCGGATATCCAGCCGCCCTCTCTTTTGTCCGCCGAGGTGGCTCGGTGGATGTGAGGTTGCTATCCCGGATTGCTGGTTTACTGGCATGAAGGGTAGGGTATGGCACGGGTTCCATGCAGCATCTGCACTACTTGCGGTGTTGAGGTCCTCTTGGGCGCGGAGGGGGATTTACGCTTCCTTTCATTCCTCCTAGGAGCTATTCCTCCACGTTCCCCCCTTTTTTTATTCTTTTTTTAATTTTTTATTTTATTTTCTTTCTTTTTTTTCTTAAAAACAAAAAGAAAGAAGTAACCTAACCATGGATGCCCTAATCTGTGAAACTACCCCCGGTCCCCTTGATACCGCACCTAGTTCTGACCCTACCTCGTTAATGGACGACTCTTCGGACAACCCTAATACCCCTGTACCTCTTGCTGGTGCCGGTTCGTCACCTGCTTCAGGTACCAGGGACCCGACTGGCCCTTTCGATATGTCTGACCTTCGCTCTTCTCTGACCTTGATTCCGGCTTCTCCCTCGACGGTGGGGCAATTTTCGAATCGCTCGCCTGTCTCCCATCGGACCACCCCTGGTCCCACACCCAAACGACCAAGACCCACACATGACGATTCGACACTTTCTTCTCGTTCATCTCAGAAACGACCAGCTCGTCACGCACTCCCCTTAAACTCTGTTTCAAACTACTCAATGGACAAAGTTTTTTACTCTGCGACCGACTTCTCCTAATACCTATCTTTCAGACCATAGTATTGGTAAGGCTCTGCTACGCCATGTTGGTAAAGACATCTCATTTCACGCTCTCAAGAGCGGCACTCGCATCATCACGGTCCAGAATGCTGGCCAAGCTCGCGATCTTTCTCTTCTTACAACCATTGATACTGCTCCTGTTACTATTGACAAGCACCATTCTCTCAATTCTTGTTGTGGTTCTGTCATTTTGCCCCACACCATTGTCCAACGGAATTTCCAGATATGTGGTGATGACATTTAGAGCACGGCTCAAGAACTCCCTATCCTTAAAGTTGACACTTTTGTCCTCCTGCCAATAAGGAAGACGTTATCCTTGCAATATAGCTCGTTTAACATTTGACTGCCGTGAACTACCACCTTCGGTTTACATTGCAGGTCAACGTTTACAAGTTCGAAAGGTGACCCTTACACCGCAACAGTGTAGAAACTGCTGGCGTTTTGGTCATCCAGCAAAATATTGCAGGTCCATGGCCGAATGCCCAGTCTGGGGTGCTGACGACCATGTCAGTTCTTCTTTACTCTACCTCCCTCTTGCCTTAACTGTCATGAGGCACATCCTCGTATTCTCGCCGTTGTCAGGTTTACCTGAATGATGGGAAATCCGTTGTCTCAAAGAGGCGGAAGGCTTCTCATATGCTATGGCCGTCTCTCATCTACGCCTTCAAGGGAGACTTTCCCACATTTCCTGTTCTCAGATTGCTAAACGTCGCCCCGCTTTGGGGTCCCAACTTCCACGGCTTCCTCTGTGGTGCCTCATCCTCAATCACCCTGTCTCGAATCCTTTGATATTTTGGCTCCAGGTCCCTACCTCGGCTTCCATACTGTCCACACTCCTTCCTCTACTCTCTGCACAATTCTGAGTCTACACGTCCTCGTCCTTCACCTAAACCTCAGCGCCCCCTTTCTCATAAGCCTGGCAAAAATCCCTACTGCCAGGTTCTTCGCCTCGACTAGTTCTGTAACGTGTGTGGAGGTTCATCCTCCTCCTCATACACTACCTTCATCCCTTGTCCCCTCCCAAGCCCTACGACAGTTTCCTCTTCTATCTCCTCGCCTTCTACTTTAGTACAGTCTATAGACTCCCCGATCAGTTGCTCCTCTTCTTCCATTTCTAATGTAGTCCCACATTCTGCATCTTTGACTTCCGAAACACTGGAAGCTATTGCAGAATATATTTCAGAGACTGGACCGATGATGAACATACTCCATCTGAGGTTCCTCATCTCTCTTCTTCGTCTCAACCCCCTTTCCTTCACAACGTCCTCTCCCTCTCTGATTACAGGTCTTCCGCTGCCTCCACACGTGGACTTTTCTAACCCTAGTCCATAGATTCCTCTCACTTCCACTTATATCTTTCTCTCCATAAATCATGGCTTATTTGCAGTGGAATATCCGAGGCCTCAGGGTAACCGGGTGAGCTTCAGGTGTTGCTCTCTCAGTTTTCCCTGTTGGGGTCTGTTTGCAAGAACCCAAATTACAATCCACTGTTATCAGGCCCTTTTCAGGCTATGATTTGTTATATTCATCGGATCCTTTTTCCGATGGAACCTTTAACGAAAGTGCTCTTCTTGTACGCACTGGTGTTCCATACCGTCAGCTCTATGTTCCTCTTCCTTACATTACACTGCAGCCCGTATCCACTTGAATAAGTGGTATACACTCTGTTCTTTATATCTCTCCTTCACGGGCATTGTCTATTCCAGATGTTGATTTTCTGGTTTCTTCCTTACCGCCACCCTTCTGTACTTCGATTTTAACAACACCATTTTCTCTGGTGGGATCGGATCGGCATTCTGTTTCTTGACTCCCCTTTGCTAATTCTTTTCTTGTTGAGCTCCGTCTCCTAGCCCTGATTCACCTGTTGCCTGCGCTTGGACACGATATTCAATATCCTTAAGGCCTTTGCTCAATTCCAACTCATTCGGCGAATGGACTCGCTATCTTTTTCTGAGGTCCTCTGAGAAGGCTTTTATTACGCAGACTTCCCTGGAGATCTAATTATCTTGGCCCAGGCCCCATCATCTTCTTAGGCCTCTCGAGGGTCCGGGTTAGTAATGAACTCTCCCCGGAATTTGTCCAAGCTGAAGGTGTGTCCCAGGGATGTGCTCTGAGCACAACACTCTTTCTGCTTGCTATAAATAATCTGACATCTGTTCTCCCATCCAATATTTGGCCATCGCTCTATGTGGATGAATTTGCTATAGCTTGTGCAGGTGCTGACTGTCACCTCATTGCAGTTTCCCTCCAGCATGCCATCAACCGGGTTTCTGATTGGGCGACCACTCACGGGTTTAAATTTTCTAGTGGCAAAACTCATCAAATTACGTTTACTAGACATTCAGTGGTCTCTGATCATCCACTGTACCTATACGGCTCACGTATCCCAGAACGTGATAGTCAGGTTTCTCGGCCTCCTGTTTGACCGTCGATTGTCCTGGAAACCTCACTTACCTCTCTGAAGGCAACTTGTCATAGCCGGCTGAACCTTCTTAAAACCCTTGCACATCTTTCATGGGGGGCTGATCGTAGAACTCTCCTTCGCCTACATTCAGCCCTAATTTTATCAAAACTCGATTATGGTGACCAGATATATTCGGCGGCCTCTCCTGCTACTCATTCCATCCTTAATCCCATCCATCACCAGGATTACGCTTATGCCTTGGTGCATTTCGTTCTTTCCTCTATGTAGAAGCCGAACATTCCATCCTTATCCGATCGTCGGATGCACATTGCATTCGCTATTATGTTCGCTCATGACCTCGCAATCCTTCCATGTATAGGATTGTTACAGATGTTAGTAGAGCGCTCTTTATTTGTTCGTCGCCCTGCTTACTTCGTCCTTTTCTCTTCGTCTCACATTCACTCTGTCTTCCCTTCAGCTCCCACCTCTATATGTTCATGTGACATCTCCCTTTCCCCTACCCCTTGGGAAGTTCCTGCTGTCCGTGTCTGTTCTATTCCTCTACCTTGCGCGAAAGCCCAACTACCTACGGCGGCTTCTCGCTCTTTCTTTCTAGACCACTTCCGTTCTCATTCCCATGCCATCGCAGTATACACCGATGGTTCAAAGTCATCTGACGGCGTCGGATTCGCAGCAGTGTTTCCAGACAGCGTTGGAGGGCATCTATACCCTCGGCTAGCATATTTACCGCTGGTTGTATGCCATTCTTGTGGCACTTATCCGTATTGCATCTATGCCTGTATCGCCATTTGTGGTCGTTTCAGACTCCTTAGTGCTTTACGGCTATCCTTTAAAATTGATACACCTCACCCCAGTTCTTCGTATCCACCTTTGGTTACGCCGTATCTTTGAAGCATAAAGATATTGTCTTTTGTTAGGTCCCTGGTCATGTTGACTACAGGGCAATGAACAGGCAGACACTGCTGCGCGGTCAACAGTACATGACCTTCCAGTTTCATATAGGGTGTTCCTTTCACGGACTATTTTGCGGTCATTGTACCCACCTTCGCACCCGTTAGCAACAACGCTGGTCTGACCTGCTGAATAACAAACTTCATTCATTAAACCGGTTATAGGTTTCTGGCCTTCTTCTTGTCACCAATGTCGAGGTTGGGAGACTACACTCTCCCGTCTTGCATCAGGCCACACTCGTCTTACTCACGGGTATCTGATGGAAGGCTCCCTGCCCCCCTGTGAGCATTGTCAGGTTCCAGTGTCTGTTCTACATATTCTGTTGGATTGTCCACTTTATCAACGAGCACGCAGAATTTACCTCCAACATCGTCTTCGCTCTGGGCCCTTTCTTTACCTTCCCTTCTTGCAGATGGACCCTCCTTTAATCCTGACTCTCTCGTTGACTTTTTGACAGAAACTGACTTACTACACAAACTCTGAAGATTATACCTCTAGCACCCCCCTCAGTCCCTTCTACCTCGATCTCTTGCTACCCTCCACCCTGCACTATCCACCGTCATCTTGCACTCCATACCCTACTAATCATCCATCTCCCTCTTACAACCCACTCTCCCTGCATCCACAATAAGCTGCAGCCTGTATAACCCCTGTGGTTTAGCGCTTCTATTTGATTATTATAATGTGAGAATACGCAGGTCCAGGTTAGAACCTAGCGTGTGATTTGTTCCATGGCTGAACATTTTGTGAAAACTTCACTTACAGGATTGTTCCATAGCTGGAACAGTGACAGGTGTAAGGTGATAACACCAGTACCTGCTTACTGCTAGGTGAACAGTGACAGCAGGTGTGAAACACACCCAATGTTTCCACCATTACCGGGGATCAAACCCAAGCCCTCAGCGTGTGAAGCGAGAAAGCTTGCCTCCAGGCCACGAGCCACCCTGATGTCCATATTATACTGCCCACCAGTAAGATGTCTAACAAAAACTAACTTTTGTACTAAATTTTGCACCCTCACCCTGGCTGTCCTCTGTTGCACACCAACACTAGTACACAGACTTAACTCCTCCATGGGTGTCAGCCATGGGTTGTTAACATTAACATCCGGGAACAGGTTTGGCTTGCCGAACCTACAGTTTTTTTTATTGTCAATTCTTACAACTTCTTATTTCAGATAAAATCCTATAGGCAATCAATGAAACAAAATATATATTAATTAAATATATTTCACAAACATATGGGAAAAAATTGGTCATAGTCATCTCACATTCCCTATATATATATATATATATATATATATATATATATATATATATATATATATATATATATATATATATATATATATATATATATATATATATATATATATATATATTGATCTAAGTAAAAGTGGTGGCAGCAGTGTTTTTTAAGTTCATGAGAGAAAAATTCACTGTTTAGTGTCTTAAATGATGGGATTCTGTCCTCCCAGAGATCAAAATGCCTCCACCTGTCCAGAGATCTAGCAACCTCTATAGGGGGTTAATTAACCCCCTACCAGGGATCGAACAACCCCCCACCAGGGTCAGAACTCTACCAGGGTTTGAACAACCCCTACCAAGAGTCGAACCTCTACCAGGGTCGAACAACCCTACCAAGAGTCGAACCTCTACCAGGGGTCGAACAACCCCGACCAAGAGTCGAACAACCTCTCCCAGGGGGTTTAACAACCTTTACCAGGTACAGATTTCTTGCCAAATATTGCAGAAAAATAGATTTAATAAATATCTTTAGAATAAGTTATACGTAACCAACATTAACTTTATTACTGACTTGACTTAGATCAATAAAGGAATATTTATACGTATTTTTAAATGGTAAACTGGGAGACATTGACAAGATAGTGCCGGCGAAGGGCTCTTGACCCGAGGACTTGGAACTGCCCATTTCTCCTCAGATCACACCGCCTTTACCCCAGACCCACGAGGGGTTTTGCGCTTCCCACGGTGGGTGGTTAATAGGGTGGAGAGAGGCTGTGCTTCCAGGGATCTTGATCCAGAGGGTGGGAGCTGCTTTGCCCCACTTCCCTTCTCTTTTCCCCGCATCAGACTTCCCCACACCCTGGGGAGCTGTGTGGCTCGTGCGGGTTTAGCGTCCCCGTGTTAAAGTCGTGTTAGTGATGGTTTGATGCTAGCGCTTGAGTGCTAGCTTTGACCCTCAAGCGGTCGTTTCATAGACTAGGTCTGTCTTTTATAGTCGATGATTATAATTATTATAATTGAGTTCTGGTGTCATACACATGTACACATGTGTGTACGTAGAAGCAGGATCCATACATAGTTTTAAGAAGAGGTATGATGGAGCTCCGGAGCCAGGAGCTGTGACTGACCCCTGCAACCACAAATAGGTGAGTACACAACACACACAACACACACACACACACACACAACATACACACACACACACAACACACACACACAACACACACACACACACACACACAACACACACACACACACACAAAACACACACACAACACACACACACAACACACACACAACACACACACACAACACACACACACAACACACACAACACACACACAAACACACACACAACACACACACACAACACACACACACACACACACAACACACACACACACACACACACAACACACACACACACACACACACACAACACACACACAACACACACAAAAACAAACACAACAAACACACACACACACACACACACACACACAAAACACACACACACACACACACACACACACACAACACACACAACACACACACACACACACACACACACACACAACACACACACACACACACACACACACAACACACACACACACACACAACACACACAACACACACACAACACACAACACACACACACACAACATACACACACACACAAAACACCTAAGAGCCAAATTTAACCAGTAATAATTTAACCTCTGATAACTAACCCATCATTAACCTCAAATATAACCAATATTAACAATGATCAATGTAACATTAACTTAACATGGTACAAATTTAACATCAGGTTAATGTAACTAATGTTAATATCTAACACAGCTATAACATCCTCGTTTACACAGTTAACATCCTGTTAACACCAGTTAACATCCTCGTTAACACCAGTTAACATTCTCGTTAACACCAGTTAACATCCTCGTTAACACCAGTTAAAATCCTCGTTACACCAGTTAACATCCTCGTTAACACCAGTTAACATCCTCTTAACACCAGTTAAAATCCTCGATTAACATCAGTTGACATTAATAATTTAATCAAACTTCTCGAGTATAAACCAAGGAATGTTTTGTTAAAACCGTCAATAAAACAGTTAAAACCGTCAATAAACCGGGTAAAACCGTCAAAAAGCCAGGTAAAACCTGTCAATAAACCAGGTAACCGTCATAAAACAGTAAACCGTCAATAAACAGGTAAGCCGTCAATAAAACAGGTAACGTCAATAAAACAGTTAAAACCGTCAATAAAACAGTTAAAACCGTCATAAAACGGTTAAAACCGTCAATAAAACGGTTAAAACCGTCAAGTAAAACAGGTAAAACCGTCAATAAAACAGATAAAACCGTCAATAAAACAAGTAAAACCGTCAATAAAACAGGTAAAACCGTCAATAAAACAGGTAAAACGTCAATAAAACAGTTAAAACCGTCAATAAAACAGTTAAAACCGTCAATAAAACAGTTAAACTGTTTTTAAAGTTAAACCTGCGATTAAATATTAAATAAAACCCAGTAGGGTGATTGATGAGAGGGGGAGGGAGGGGGTGATAAACCATCATGGCCGGCACTGACCAATCGGAGGCCTCTGATTGGCTGCTTCCCTCCACCCTGGGGAGGGGGGACCGTCCCCCTCCCCTCTCCCTCCACCAATCATCTTCCTCGGTGGGGGAGCCAACCCCGGGGAGGGGGAGGATCGATGCCGTTGAAAGGGGAGGAGGAGGGAGGGTGTTTGATCCGAGGAGGTGGAAGTGGATCCAGCTGGCTGCTCCCTTCCTCGGATCAAACACAATAACACTCTCCCCTCCCCCATGAGGGGGTCCCCCTCCTCCCTCCCGGGTGGAGGGAAGGCTGTGGTGTGGCCCATACGGGTTTACAGCGCTTACCTTTCACTAATAATAATTATCATAATTATAGTAATTATAATTATCATAACAGTTGTAATAATATAATCTAGAAAATAATTAAGGAAAAATAATTGTAATTGTATAGTAATTTAAAATAATTAGCTAAAATTGTCATTATTTGTAATTGTGTTAATAATTATTAATTATCAGTAATTGTCTAATTATCAATTAATAATTATAATAGTTATCAATAATTATAGTTAATTATTAGTAATAGTTAATTATCAATTATCAATAAGTCAATTATCAATCAATAATTATCAGTAATCAATAATAGTTATCAATAATTATCAATAATCAATAATTATCAATAATCAATAATTATCAATAATAATTGTTAATAATTATCAATAATTAATAAATAATTGTCAATAATAATCAATAATTATTAATAAATAATCAATAATTATATTTATAATAATTATCAATTATAATTATAATTATCAATAATTATTAATAATAAATTATCAATATTAATAATCATCAATAATTATAATTATCAATAATAAATAATTATTAATAAATCAATAATTCTTAATAGTAAATAATAAATAATTATTAATAAATCAATAATAATTATTAATAAATAATTATCAATAAATAATTATTAAATAATAATTATCAATAAATAATTATTAAATAATAATTATCAATAAATAATTATTAAATAATAATTATCAATAAATAATTATTAAATAATAATTATCAATAATCAATAATTGTCTTTTATTGTGACTAGTAGATTAAGGTGAACCTTGACTAGCTTTATTAACTGGGCGAGACATGCTCTTGATCCAGGAGCATGGAGCTTAACACTCCTCCCCGTGCGGGTTTACCGCCCCTCCGGCCTTTTGTAAATTTTCGGCTTTTTTTTTTTTAAATAGTTCCTGGCAATTTTTGAGTGTGGGCGGAAAAGTCGTTGCTGGGCTGACCCCCCCTTCCCCTCCCCATTAATAACATTGATACGTTTTTTTAGGCTTCCGGTTTTCTTTCGGTGTTTTGGCCCTTTTTCATTTCTGGCCTTTTCAAAATTTCGGTCTTTTTTTTCTCTAAATTTTTTGGATTTTTTTTTTTAAATTGACCTTTTGACTGTAGAATTTTTAAACTTTTGAAAATTTAGACTTTTTAAAATACTTAAAAAAAGGATTTTTTTTTAAAAATGGACTTTTAAAAATTGGGCTTTGTCTGAAAAAATTTGGACTTTTTGGCATTTCTTTCCAAGATTTTGATCTGAGAAAATCCATAACAAAAATTCATTACAATTTCCAAACACACACACACAGGGGCCAGGAGCTGAGTCTCGACCCTGCAACCACAATTAGGTGAGTACACACACACAAACCTCAATTAACATATCTTGGTATTGAAACCAGTCTAAAAACCTTAATGGCGGCGGTATCTGAGTCAGGTTTCTAATGGAAGGATTTGCTGGACACCTCAGCTGGAGGTGGAACCCCCGTAGAGTCATTGTTGGGGTTCAACCCCGACACACACACACACACTTATGAGGGGTTCAGAAGGTTTCTGAAGGGTTCAGAAGGTTTCTGAAGGGTTCAGAAGGTTTCTGAAGGGTTCAGAAGGTTTCTGAAGGGTTCAGAAGGTTTCTGAAGGGTTCAGAAGGTTTCTGAAGGGTTCAGAAGGGTTCAGCGGGTTTCAGAAGGTTTCACATCAGTTACTGAAGCACTTTGATGGATTCCATTTCAGTCTGACAGGCTGGACAGTCAGGCAGTCTGACAGGCTGGACAGTCAGCCAGTCTGACAGGCTGGACAGTCAGCCAGTCTGAAAGGCTGGACAGTCAGCCAGTCTGACAGGCTGGACAGTCAGCCAGTCTGACAGGCTGGACAGTCAGCCAGTCGGGACAGGCTGACAGTCAGCCAGTCTGACAGGCTGGACAGTCAGAGATGAGCTTTCAGCCTCTAAATTCATGTGGGAAGACTGACCTGCATTTGATGGAGGGTTCAGAGGGGTTCACGTCAGTTACTGAAGCACTGTGAAGGGTTCCTTTCAGTTTGACTGGTGGTTGAGACCTGACTGTAAGCTTGAGTCAGGCTAGAGGAGGGTTTCAGCAGGTTACTGAAGCCTCCTGTAAGCCAGCTCAGCTGAGGGAGAGGCAGCCTCAGGAAGCTCCACCTGAGGGCAAGGGTATTGCAACTTGCTCCACAGGAAGAGAAATGATTGCCACCTTCTGTGCCCCGTCCAGGATATCTGCTTGCCCTGGAGAAAACAGAAAGCCGAGGTATACACTGTAACGTCATAGCTGGGCATCAGGGTATTAGCCGAGTGTTCCTGGGCACCGTACCACTGGGGTAATTGTCGTAATCAGGGCAGTAGTGGGCATTGGTACACGAACCTGCCCTCGAGGTTGGTACCGCGCATAGCGATCTATCTGGAGTCCAGGTTTTGGGAGTGAGGGAGAGAGCAATCTATCGTGTTGGGGTTATCTATCAGGTGGGTATTTGGGGTACCAGCTGTTGGAGGGTTAGGGTCGGGGTATGTGGTGGATGGGGTTGTTGGGGTAGCGTCTGTTGGGGTAGTGATGGGGGGGAGTGGTTAGACCCCTGTTACCCAGGTCTAGTAGCGTTGGTTGGGACTTCTGTTGCTGGTGGTGGTGATTCTGTTGTTCCTGTTGCTGCTGGTGTTCCTGTTGCTGGTGGTGGTGGTGCAGATCCCGTTCTTGCTCCTGTTGCTGCGTCTCCTGGTGTTGGCCCTGGTGTCCCTGTTGTCCCTGTTGCTGGTGGTGGTGATTCTGTTGTTCCTGTTGCTGTTGCGTATCTTCCAGGAAACAGTCACCGATGATATCATCGATACACTGGAGGAACCTCTGCGCCGTGGCTTCAGGGATGGCTGGAGCGCAGATCGCGTCTTCCTTCTTCATGAAAGGTTGTTCCAGAGCGAAGATATCCTGAGGCTGGAACGCCTCTTCGAAGTTAAATATTGACTCCTGTTCGCTTTGTACGTCGATTTTGACGTCGTAGGAGTCGTTCTGGGTGACATAGGTGTGGGTGGGCGGTGGGGCGGGTCCGTGGGCGTGGGTACGCCACACCACAATGTGGAAACGCCCGTGTCTAGCTTCGGCCCCAGGTTTGAGCGGATACGTCCGGGCGGAAAGTAGGTGTAGGATTCCAGTCCGCGGGCGGCGTCCAGTTTAAGGGCGGTGGTGGCAGCCGCCCGTGGGCGGCGCTGGGCTGCGGTAGTGTTGGGGCCCGCACGCCCTCCACGCCCCTGTGGGCGGCCTGTGGGTAGAACGTGCCACGGGGTGTGGGAAGGTGGGCGTAGGAGCAGGGAACTCACGCCCCGGCACCCACGGGGAGGATGCCACGCCCACGCCGCCCACACCAACGCCCACCTTCCCACACGTACACTCGAACGGTGGACACGAACACACGTCACCTGTTGAAGACGAACGAACGAATTATACAACTACAATAACCACTGCTATTGTTACTACTACTGTTGCTGCTACTACTACTACTGTTGCTGCTACTACTACTGTTGCTGCTACTACTACTACTACTGTTGCTGCTACTACTACTACTGTTGCTGCTACTACTACTGTTGTGCTACTACTACTACTGTTGCTGCTACTACTACTACTGTTGCTGCTACTACTACTACTGTTGCTGCTACTACTACTGTTGCTGCTACTACTACTACTGTTGCTGCTACTATTACTACTGTTGCTGCTACTACTACTACTGTTGCTGCTACTACTACTGTTGCTGCTACTACTACTGTTGCTGCTACTATTACTACTGTTGCTGCTACTATTACTACTGTTGCTGCTACTACTACTGTTGCTACTACTACTGTTGCTGCTACTATTACTACTGTTGCTGCTACTATTACTACTGTTGCTACTACTACTACTGTTGCTGCTACTATTACTGTTGCTGCTACTACTATTGTTACTACTACTACTACTGTTGCTGCTACTATTACTACTGTTGCTGCTACTATTACTACTGTTGCTGCTACTATTACTACTGTTGCTGCTACTATTACTGCTGTTACTACTACTACTGTTGCTGCTCCTATTACTACTGTTGCTGTACTATTACTACTGTTGCTTGCTACTACTACTGTTGCTACTACTACTGTTGCTCTACATATTATACTGTTGCTGTACTATTACTACTGTTGCTACTACTACTACTGTTGCTGCTACTATTACTGTTGCTGCTACTACATTGTTACTACTACTACTACTGTTGCTGTTACTATTACTACGTTGTGCTACTATTACTACTGTTGCTGCTACTATTACTACGTTGCTGCTACATACTATTGCTACTACTACTACTACTGTTGCTGCTACATTACTACTGTTGTTGCTACTATTACTACTGTTGCTGCTACTACTACTCGCTGCTATCTACTCTGTGTCTCTACTACTTCTACTGTTGCTGCTCTACTACTGTTGCTGCTACTTACGTGCTACTACTACTGTTGCTTGCATCCGTGTATGTGTCTCTATTGCTTTATAATTTGTGCACATTGTGTTATTTGTTACATGTACACTGTTTCATATTCACACTGTTGCTTATAGCTCAACTTTCTTAGTTTAACACTTTTCAAGGTCATTCTACGTGCATAATGTGTTATTGTCTCTAGGACACCTGTTGTCTACAACGCTGGCTTCATTGTACTTGAACTCTTCCGTATATGGTTACTCTGTGTCTACTATTCTACTACTGTTGTTGTCACCTCGTGTTCCTACTATGTTGTGCTACTATCTCTGTCTCTTCTACTACTCGTTCTGCTACATATGTGTCTATCTGTTGTCTTTACTTACTGTTTTATATGTTCTCTGTGCTATCATTTCTACTACTACTTTGTTCTATCTGTTGTTCTACTACTACTGGCTCTACTATGTGCTACACTACTGTTGTATTCACCCGTTGTCTACTATGTGCTCTACTCTACGTTCTACTACTCTGCACATGGTGTCACTACGTTCTTACTATTCTCTTCTCTACATTTGTGCTCATACTTCTCTAACTGTTGCTCTATTATTTGTACTACTTACTTGTCTCTGCTAATTGTCTACTATCTTTCTCTTCACTCTGTTACTACTACTGTTGCTATATACTTGCCAAACTGTTGCTCTACTATCTTTTCTTACTAATGTTGTCTTGTTACAATTTCTCATATGTTTCTTGCACATGTGTTACTACTGTTGTTTTATACTGTTTTTACTACATTTGTCACATGTTGCTATACATGTTGCTGTATTAATGTTCTTACTATACTGCTCTTCACACTGTTGTCTCTACTACTATGTTGTGCCTTATCACTCTTTGCTCTACTACTACTGTTGCTGCTTACTGTTTCTTGTTGCTCTCTCTATATCTGTTCCTACTACTACTGTTGTTTCTCTATACTCTTCTCTACTACTACTGTTGCTCTACTATTCATCTACTGTTGCTGTACATCTGTGTCTACTACTTACTGTTGCCTATACTTGTGCTACTATACTGTTGGTGCTTATCGTCTACTACTACTGTTGCTATACATTAATTGTGCTACTACTACTGTTGCTGATATAGTGCTACTAACTACTGTTGCTGCTCATATTGCTACTACTGCTGTTCCTACTTTCTATACTCTACTGTTGCTTACTATTTGTCTCTACTACACTGTTCTACTACTTACTTTCTACTTCACTGTTGTTGCCTCATACTATGTTCACTACTGTTCTCCTACATACATTGTCTACTACTGTGTAGCTACTACTTGAACTACAGCTTCACACTACTGTTGCTGCTACTAATGTTGTCTACACTGTTGCTGCTACATAATGTTGCTACTAGCTACTTCTGCTACATAATGTCTCACTACTGTTGCTGACATTATGTGCTACTATACTGTTGTATACATTATATGTCTATACTGTTGCTGCTACTACATTTGCTACACTACTGCTGTGTCCTACTACTATGTTGCTGCTACATTATGTCTACTACTACTGTTCTGCTACATAATCTATACTTCTATACTGTGTTGCTACTACTCTACTAGCTTGTCTATTTTACTACTCGTTGCTGCATAACGTGCTACTACTCTGTTGCTCTACATATGTCTACTACTACTGTTGCTGCTACATTATGTGCTACTACTACTTACATATGTACTACTACTACTGTTGCTAATACTACTACTACTAACTGTTGTTGCTACTATTACTACTGTGTGCTACTACACTACTGTTGCTACTACTACTACTGTTGCTGCTACTATTACTATGTTGCTACTAACTACTGTTGCTACTACTTACTACTGTTGCTACTACTACTACTGTTGCTGCTACTATTACTACTGTTGCATAGCTACTATCTACTACTGTTACTGCAATACTACTACTGTTGCTCTACTATTACTACTGTTGCTCTACTACTACTTACTGTTGCATGCTACTACTACTGTTGCTACTACTACTACTGTTGCTACTACTACTGTTGCTGCTACTACTACTGTTGCTACAACTACTACGTACTACTACTACTGTTGCAGTGCTGATATGGTAGACTGTTGCTAGCTACTACTACTGTTGCTACTATCACTGTTACTACTACTACTGTTGCTCACACACTACTACTGTTGCTATACACTACTACTGTTGCTACAATTTACTACTGTTGCTGCTATTACTACTGTTGCTGCACTACTACTGTTGCTACACTACTACTACTGTCAAACACTACTACTGTTGCTAGCAACTACTACTACTACTGTTGCTACAACTACTACTACTACTGTTGTTGCTACTACTACTACTGTTGCTACACTACTACTACTACTACTGTTGCTACAACAACTACTAATGTTGCTACAACAACTACTACTGTTGCTACAACAATTACTACTACTGTTGCTACAACTACTACTACTGTTGCTACAACAACTACTACTACTGTTGCTACAACTACAACAACTACTGTTGCTACAACAACTACAACAACCACTCACCAGCGTGGTCTGGCAGTAAGGGAGGTGGTAGGCTCCTGGACATCTTGGCAGGTGGCTGGGCACTGTTTTGCATATCAAAATACCCAGCTGAACCAGCTATTGTAGCCTCCATACCCACTGTACCCAGCTGGGCACCACCTGTACCCAGGCTCCTCTTCACTCCTGTTACAACCTGGGGAACAAAAATGTTCTTAAGGCTTGGAAGAACACTGCAGAACAGGTGGAGGGTGGGGAGAGAGCCTTCAGCTTTACAATCCTGGTCTCTAAAAGCACTTAGCCTGTAAATGACTGTATATAACCCACTGTAACATAAAGGTAGGTCAATAAACTCCTTCTTGGAGGCCTAGTTCATAGGCCTATGGTGTATTTGGCCTTTTTAGTATATTTCAAAGATTTTCTTTCGTACTGCTTTGTAAAAGATAATTCTAAAGCACTTTGATGGTCTTTATAGAGAAGATGATTTGAGGATTGTGGGTAACTTTGTTGCTTGCTCTCTCTCTCTCTCTCTCTCTCTCTCTCTCTCTCTCTCTCTCTCTCTTTCTAGCTCTCTCTCTCTCTTTTCTCTCTCTCTCTCTCTCTCTCTCTCTCTCTCTCTCTTCTTTCTAGCTCTCTCTCTCTTTCTAGCTCTCTCTCTCTTTCTAGCTCTCTCTTCAGCTCTCTCTCTTCTAGCTCTCTCTCTTTCTAGCTCTCTCTCTCTTTCTAGCTCTCTCTCTCTTTCTAGCTCTCTCTCTCTTTCTAGCTCTCTCTCTTTCTAGCTCTCTCTCTTTCTAGCTCTCTCTCTTTCTAGCTCTCTCACACAAGCACCTCCTCACACTACCGTACTCTCTCTCACTCTCTCACACAAGCACCTCCTCATACTACCATACTCTCACTCTCTCACTCTCTCACACAAGCACCTCCTCACACTACCGTACTCTCTCTCACTCTCTCACTCTCTCAAACAAGCACCTCCTCATACTACCATACTCTCTCTCACTCTCTCACACAAGCACCTCCTCATACTACCATACTCTCTCTCTCTCTCACTCTCTCACACAAGCACCTCCTCATACTACCATACTCTCTCTCTCTCTCACTCTCTCACACAAGCACCTCCTCATACTACCGTACTCTCTCTCTCTTTCACTCACACAAGCACCTCCTCATACTACCATACTCTCTCTCTCTCTCACTCTCTCACACAAGCACCTCCTCACACTACCGTACTCTCTCTCTCACTCTCTCACACAAGCACCTCCTCATACTACCATACTCTCTCTCTCTCACTCTCTCACACAAGCACCTCCTCATACTACCTGTACTCTCTCTCTCTTCACTTTCACACAAGCACCTCATATCTACATATCTCTCTCTTCTCACTCTTCACACAAGCACCTCCTCACACTACCGTACTCTCTCTCACACAAGCACCTCCTCATACTACCATACTCTCTCTCTCTCTCTCTCACTCTCTCACACAAGCACCTGCTCGCTCTAACTTACTCTCAATTGCCTAACTTTATTCTCCACCTAGGGAGCCTTGTCTGTCAATTTAAAGTGAGTCCAGAGACTTGCCCTTACACACCAGGGGCAATTGAGTGCCCTCTTGCCCTCTGGGAGCTCACTAGAGGGGACTCTCAGCTCTGGGAGCTCACTAGAGGGGACTCTCAGCTCTGGGAGCTCACTACAGGGGATTCTCAGCTCTGGGAGCTCACTACAGGGGACTCTCAGCTCTGGGAGCTCACTACAGGGGACTCTCAGCTCTGGGAGCTCACTACAGGGGACTCTCAGCTCTGGGAGCTCACTACAGGGGACTCTCAGCTCTGGGAGCTCACTACAGGGGACTCTCAGCTCTGGGAGCTCACTACAGGGGACTCTCAGCTCTGGGAGCTCACTACAGGGGACTCTCAGCTCTGGGAGCTCACTACAGGGGATTTTCAGCTCTGGGAGCTCACTACATGGGATTTTCAGCTCTGGGAGCTCACTACAGGGGATTTTCAGCTCTGGGAGCTCACTACAGGGGACTCTCAGCTCTGGGAGCTCACTACAGGGGACTCTCAACTCTGGGAGCTCACTACAGGGGACTCTCAACTCTGGGAGCTCACTACAGGGGACTCTCAACTCTGGGAGCTCACTACAGGGGACTCTCAACTCTGGGAGCTCAGTAGAGGGGACTCTCGTCTCTGGGAATTGAGCACAGTGAATCTCAGGGCTCCTGAAAGCTCTCAGCTTTCTGGAGCTCGTAAAAGGCACTGTAAGCTCTGAGAATTGAGTACATACACTGAGATATACACCTCTCAGTACACACACACAGAGTGGTCGGGAAGTGGAATAGTTTGGGAAGCGATGTAGTGGAGGCAGGTTCCATACATAGCTTTAAGAAGAGGTATGATAAAGCTCATGGCGCAGGGAGAGTGACCCAGTAGCGGCTAGTGAAGAGGCGGGGCCAGGAGCTATGACTCGACCCTTGCAACCACAACTAGGTGAGTACAACTAGGTGAGTACACACACAAACGCACACACACACAGTTTGGAACCCACACCTGGTCAAGCACGTCAAGAAATTAGAGAAAGTGCAAAGGTTTGCAACAAGACTAGTCCCAGAGCTAAGGGGATTGTCCTACGAAGAAAGGTTAAGCGAAATCGGCCTGACGACACTAGAGGACAGGAGGGTTAGGGAAGACATGATAACGACATATAAAATACTTCGAGGAATAGATAAGGTGGACAGAGACAAGATGTTCCAGAGAGGGGACACAGAAACAAGGGGTCACAATTAGAAGTTGAAGACTCCTATGAGTCAAAGGGATGTTAGGAAGTATTTCTTCAGTCATAGAGTTGTCAGGAAGTGGAATAGCCTAGAAAGCGACGTAGTGGAGGCAGGAACCATACATAGTTTTAAGACGAGGTTTGATAAAGCTCATGGAGCAGGGAGAGAGATGACCTAGTAGCAATCAGTGAAGAGGCGTGGCCAGGAGCTATGACTCGACCCTTGCAACCACAAATAGGTGAGTACACATACACAACACAAAACACTCTCCTGTCCTCTCCAAAACAGCCATTTAAACCAGACCAGAAATGATTATCCTGGTCAGTAGAGTAAAGGTGACACTCAACTATCAATTATCTCGTTACATAGACCACTCACTTATAATTACACAACCACTTAAAAGGCCTAAAAATATCTAGAGATTTAAGTGTTTATATATATATATATATATATATATATATATATATATATATATATATATTCTCAGTGTATTTAGTACACTGATATGCGCCTTACAGTGTATATTGGCCTTTTAAAATAATTAAAAATGGTTTAAATGCCTTAAAAACAACATTTAAACAATAACAACAACAAAAGTAATGTTTGTAAACAAAGAGAGTTGCCAGACGCCACCACAAAATGGCGGCGGTGGTGTTGCCAGCCTCCCCTCCTTACGTTATTAACTTTTATTTTCTCTATCTATCTATCCCCGTGGATGATAGGTTGTGGTGGGATAGGGGTGTGGGCGTGGCTCGGGCTGGGGGCCACGCCCGTGAAGAGTCATGGCCGCCCACGGGGAGTGTAATGGGCGTGAGAAAGTTAGGTGGTTATCGTACCAGCGGGGCGCCAACAGATGACGCTTGCAGCTATTTACTATATTTTTTTCATATTAAAAAATTATTTCTTTTTATTTTTCATATATATAAAATTTTCGGGGCGAAACGCCTGTTTTTTTATAGTCATATAATCTGTTATATACATTATTAAAGCGGATTTGTACAGTCGTTAACAGATAACAGATTTAAACTGTTTATAACAGATTTGAACTGTTTATAACATATATAATGATTACTAACTGTCATTACAGATTTAAACGGCTAGTAACAGTAAACAACATATTTAAACGGCTAGTAACAGTAAACAACATATTTAAACGGCTAGTAACAGTAAACAACAGATTTAAACGGCTAGTAACAGTAAACAACAGATTTAAACGGTTAAGGGTCATCAACAGTACATTTCAACGGAGACACCAACAGTCTTAAAAGGTCACTTAACGGTGACCAACGGGCCACAACGGTAGCTAAGATCAGTCCTTCTGGGATGACTGTAATGCTAGGGGGTCAGTCCCTTCCCTCAGAGTGTGGTAGAGAGTGCCATCTGTAGCTCCCCCATCTGTATACCTGTAGGGTATTCCGGGGGTAAACGACCCCACGGCCCGGCCCACCACCAGGCCTCCCTGTGGATCAGGGCCTGATCAACCAGGCTGTTACTGCTTGAAGCACGAAGTCCAACGTACGAACCACAGCCCGGCTGATCCGGAACTGACTTTAGGTATCTGTCCAGCTCCCTCTTGAAGACAACCAGGGGTCTTGAAGACAGCCAGGGGTCTTGAAGACAACCAGGGGTCTTGAAGACAACCAGGGGTCTTGAAGACAGCCAGGGATTTTGAAGACAACAAGGGGTCTTGAAGACAACCAGGGGTCTTGAAGACAACCAGGGGTCTTGAAGACAGCCAGGGGTCTTGAAGACAACCAGGGGTCTTGTAGACAACCAGGGGTCTTGAAGACAGCCAGGGGTCTTGTAGACAGCCAGGGTTCTTGAAGACAACCAGGGGTCTTGAAGACAACAGGGGTCTTGAAGACAGCCAGGGGTCTTGAAGACAGCCAGGGGTTTGAAGACAGCCAGGGGTCTTGAAGACAGCCAGGGGTCTTGAAGACAACCAGGGGTCTTGAAGACAACCAGGGGTCTTGAAGACAGCCAGGGGTCTTGAAGACAGCCAGGGTCTTGAAGACAACCAGGGGTCTTGAAGACAACCAGGGGTCTTGAAGACAGCCAGGGTCTTGAAGACAACCAGGGGTCTTGAAGACAGCCAGGGTCTTGAAGACAGCCAGGGGTCTTGAAGACAACCAGGGTCTTGAAGACAACCAGGGTCTTGAAGACAGCCAGGGGTCTTGAAGACAACCAGGGTTCTTGAAGACAACAAGGGGTCTTGAAGACAACCAGGGGTCTTGAAGACAGACAGGTGTCTTTGAAGACAGCCGGGGGTGTTGAAGGCAGCCGGGGGTCTTGAAGGCAGCCAGGGGTCTTGAAGACAGCCAGGGGTCTTGAAGACAGTCAGGGGTCTTGAAGACAGCCAGGGGTCTTGAAGACAACTAGGGGTCTTGAAGACAGCCAGAGGTCTTGAAGACAACCAGGGGTCTTGAAGACAGCCAGGGGTCTTGAAGACAACTAGGGGTCTTGAAGACAGCCAGGGGTCTTGAAGACAGCCAGGGGTCTTGAAGACAGCCAGGGGTCTTGAAGACAACCAGGGGTCTTGAAGACAACCAGGAGTCTTGAAGACAACCAGGGGTCTTGAAGAGAATCAGGGGTCTTGAAGACAACCAGGGGTCTTGATGACAACCAGGGGTCTTGAAGACAGCCAGAGGTCTTGAAGACAACTAGGGGTCTTGAAGTCAGCCAGAGGTCTTGAAGACAACCAGGAGTCTTGAAGACAACCAGGGGTCTTGAAGACAGCCAGGGGTCTTGAAGACAGCCAGGGGTCTTGAAGACAACCAGGGGTCTTGAAGACAACCAGGGGTCTTGAAGACAACCAGGAGTCTTGAAGACAACCAGGAGTCTTGAAGACAACCAGGGGTCTTGAAGACAACCAGGGGTCTTCAAGACAGCCAGAGGTCTTGAAGACAACCAGGGGTCTTGAAGACAACCAGGGGTCTTGAAGACAACCAGGGGTCTTGAAGACAGCCAGGGGTCTTGAAGAGAATCAGGGGTCTTGAAGACAACCAGGGGTCTTGATGACAACCAGGGGTCTTGAAGACAGCCAGAGGTCTTGAAGACAACTAGGGGTCTTGAAGTCAGCCAGAGGTCTTGAAGACAACCAGGAGTCTTGAAGACAACCAGGGGTCTTGAAGACAGCCAGGGGTCTTGAAGACAGCCAGGGGTCTTGAAGACAACCAGGGGTCTTGAAGACAACCAGAGGTCTTGAAGACAACCAGGGGTCGTGAAGACAACCAGGGGTCTTGAAGACAGCCAGAGGTCTTGAAGACAGCCAGGGGTCTTGAAGACAGCCAGGGGTCTTGAAAACAACCAGGGGTCTTGAAGACAACCAGAGGTCTTGAAGACAACCAGGGGTCGTGAAGACAACCAGGGGTCTTGAAGACAGCCAGAGGTCTTGAAGACAACTAGGGGTCTTGAAGTCAGCCAGAGGTCTTGAAGACAACCAGGAGTCTTGAAGACAACCAGGGGTCTTGAAGACAGCCAGGGGTCTTGAAGACAGCCAGGGGTCTTGAAGACAACCAGAGTCTTGAAGACAACCAGAGATCTTGAAGACAACCAGGGGTCGTGAAGACAACCAGGGGTCTTGAAGACAGCCAGAGGTCTTGAAGACAGCCAGGGGTCTTGAAGACAACCAGGGGTCTTGATGACAGCCAGGGGTCTTGAAGATAGCCAGAGGTCTTGAATACAGCCGGGGGTTATTGGTAATGCCCCTTATGCCTTGTGGGAGGCAGCTGAACAGTCTTGGGTCCCGGACACTTATTGTGTTGTCTCTTAGTGTACTCGTGGCACCCCTGCTGTTCACTGGGGGTATGTTGCATCACCTGCCAAGTCTTTTGCTTTCTTAAGGATAGATTCCTATGTGCAGATTTGGGACCAGTCCCTCCAGAATCTTCCAGATGTAGATTATATCTCTCTCTCGTGTTCCCAGTAGTTAAGGTGTTTGATGGAACTTATACGTGCAGTAAAGGTTCTCTGTACATTCTCTAGATCTGCAGTTTCACCTGCCTTGAAAGGGGATGTTAATGTACAGCAGTATTCCAGCCTAGAGAGAACAAGTGATTTAAAAAGGATCATCATTGGCTTGATATCCCTTGTCTTGAATGTTCTCATTATCCATCCTAGTGGCATTGTTGTGGTCCTTGAAGGTGAGATCCTCAGACATTACCACTCCCAGGTCCCTCACATTATATTTCCGCTCTATTGTGTGGTTAGAATTTGTAGTATACTCAGTCCTAGTTATTATTTCCTCCAGTTTTCCATAACGGAGTAGTTGGAATTTGTCTTCATTGAGCATCATATTGTTCTCTGTTGCCCATTTAAGATTTGTCGTGTCCTCAGTGGATGACACTCTCATGCAGATCCTAGTATCGTCTGCAAAGATGACACGGTGCTGTGGTTTACATCTCTGTCTGTCTGATATGAGGATGGGGACGAGTACTGTGCCTTGTGGAACACTAGGTACGAGTAGTGTGCCTTGTGGAACACTAGGGACGAGTACTGTGCCTTGTGGAACAGAGCTTTTCACTATGGCAGCTTCCGATTTAACTCTGTTTACCACTACTTTGCCAGTTATCCCTTTAGCACGCATTTTGTGTGCTATTACACCATGATCGCACTTGGGAAAGGCTTTTGCAAAGTCTGTGTATACTACATGTGGATTCTGTTTGACTTCCAGAGCATCCAAGACCATATCATAGTGGTCCAGTAGTTGTGAGAGGCAGGAACGACCCACTGAACTCATTGTTCAGTTTTTGGGAATGCAAATGGTTTGCAATGCTGCTTCTTAGCACTATTTCAGAGACTTTTATGATGTGGGACGCTAAAGCTATTGGTCTATAGTTCTTAGCTATTGCTATTGGAGTGCGGCTATGAGATATTTAGATAAATTAACAGACACAATACTCAACACCTCTGCCACTTCTAGTTTCTACTGAAAGATGGGGAAGCCTCACTCTTCAGTGTATAGAACATAGATGGAAGCCTCACTCTTCAGTGTATAGAACATAGATGGAAGCCTCACTCTTCAGTGTACAGAAGAAAGATGGAAGCCTCACTCTTCAGTGTCCAGAACAAAGATGGAAGCCTCACTCTTCAGTGTCCAGAACAAAGATGGAAGCCTCACTCTTCAGTGTACAGAACATAGATGGAAGCCTCACTCTTCAGTGTACAGAACAAAGATGGAAGCCTCACTCTTCAGTGTACAGAACATAGATGGAAGCCTCACTCTTCAGTGTAGAGAACATAGATGGAAGCCTCACTCTTCAGTGTACAGAACATAGATGGAAGCCTCACTCTTCAGTGTACAGAACATAGATGGAAGCCTCACTCTTCAGTGTAGAGAACATAGATGGAAGCCTCACTCTTCAGTGTAGAGAACATAGATGGAAGCCTCACTCTTCAGTGTAGAGAACATAGATGGAAGCCTCACTCTTCAGTGTAGAGAACATAGATGGAAGCCTCACTCTTCAGTATACAGAACATAGATGGAAGCCTCACTCTTCAGTGTAGAGGGGTATTGCATGTCGTCAATGACTAGAGTGTAGATGTTAGAGGTGGAGTGTAGAGATAGAGAGAGTAGAGAGAGAATAGATGAGAGAGGAGAGAGAGAGAGAAGAGAGAGAGAAGAAGAGAGAGAGAGAGAGAGAGAGAGAGAGAGAGAGAGAGAGAGAGAGAGAGAGAGAGAGAGAGAGAGAGAGAGAGAGAGAGGGAGGGCTACTTGACCAATACAAATAAAAGTCATCTCACTCAATTATGAAATAAATGGCCTTGACGTTCAGACCTGGGGTGGGCAAGAGGGTGTCTGGGGTGGGCAAGAGTGTGTCTGGGGTGGGCAAGAGGGTGTCTGGGGTGGGCAAGAGGGTGTGTGGGGTGGGCAAGAGGGTGTCTGGGGTGGGCAAGAGGTGTCTGGGGTGGGCAAGAGGGTGTCTGGGGTGGGCAAGAGGTGTCTGGGGTGGGCAAGAGGGTGTCTGGGGAGGGTGCGGCAGAGGGTGTCTGGGGTGGGCAAGAGTGTGTCTGGGGTGGGCAAGAGTGTGTCTGGGGTGGGCAAGAGGGTGTCTGGGGTGGGCAAGAGGGTGTCTGGGGTGGGCAAGAGGGTGTCTGGGGAGGGCAAGAGGGTGTCTGGGGTGGGCAAGAGTGTGTCTGGGATGGGCAAGAAGGTGTATGGGGTGGGCAAGAGGGTGTCTGGGGTGGGCAAGAGTGTGTCTGGGGTGGGCAAGAGTGTGCTGGGGTGGGCAAGAGGGTGTCTGGGGTGGGCAAGAGGTATCTGGGGTGGGCAAGAGTGTGTCTGGGGTGGGCAAGAGGGTGTCTGGGGTGAACAAGAGGGTGTCTGGGGTGGGCAAGAGTGTGTCTGGGGTAGGCAAGAGGTGTGTCTGGGGTGGGCAAGAGGGTGTCTGGGGAGGGCAAGAGGGTGTCTGGGGTGGGCAAGAGTGTCTGGGGTGGGCAAGAGGGTGTCTGGGGTGGGCACGAGGGTGTCTGGGGTGGGCAAGAGGGTGTCTGGGGTGGGCAAGAGGGTGTCTGGGGTGGGCAAGAGGGTGTCTGGAGAGGGCAAGAGGGTGTCTGGGGTGGGCAAGAGGGTGTCTGGGAGTGGGCAAGGGGTTTTAAGAGGTGTCTGGGAGGGCAAGAGGGTGTCTGGGGTGGGCAAGAGGGTGTCTGGGGATGGGCAAGAGAATCTGGGTGGAAGTTCTGGGGTGGGCAAGAGGGTGTCTGGGGTGGGGAAGAGTGTCTGGGGGGGCAAGAGTGTCTGGGGTGGGCAAGAGGTGTCTGGGAGGGCAGGGTCTGGGTGGGAAGAGTGTGTCTGGGGTGGGCAAGAGTGTCTGGTGGAAGAGTGTCTGGTGGCAAGAGTGTGTCTGGGGAGGGCAAGAGTGTCTGGGGTGAGCAAGAGTGTGTCTGGGGTGGGCAAGAGTGTGTCTGGGGTGGGCAAGAGTGTGTCTGGGGTGGGCAAGAGTATGTCTGGGGTGGGCAAGAGTGTGTCTGGGGTGGGCAAGAGTGTGTCTGGGGTGGGCAAGAGTGTCTGGGGTGGGCAAGACTGTGTCTGGGGTGGGCAAGAGTGTCTGGGGTGGGCAAGAGTGTGTCTGGGGTGAGCAAGAGTGTCTGGGGTGGGCAAGAGTGTGTCTGGGGTGGGCAAGAGTGTGTCTAGGATATAACAGGCAGTGGGCAAAGATGGGTTTCTAGAGGGCAAGAATTGACGGAAATTCTTTCTCCCTCATACTATATCTCCCTCCCTCCCATCAGGGTGATAGAGGTAGGGCGGCAGGGAGGGATGGAGGTAGGGATTCAGGGAGAGAGGGAGGCTGGGAGGTAGGTAGGGAGGGAGGAAGGGAGAGAGGGAGGGAGGAAGGGAGAGAGGGAGGAAGGGAGGCAGGGAGGTAGGTAGGGAGGCAGGGAGAGAGGTAAGAGGAGAGGTAGGGAGGCAGGAGGCATGGAGGGTGAGGTAGGCAGGGAGGGCAGTGGAGGGTGAGGTAGGTCAGGAGGAGGCAGAGAGGTAGGAGGGAGGCAGGGATAGGGAGGCAGGGAGACAGGGGAGGAGAGGGAGTAGGAGAGGAGGCAGGGAGGCAGAGGGTAGGTCGGGCGGTGTCAGTAGTTCATATCCGTGTAAGGAACGTGACTGACCTTAGCTCTCCCTAGGAGTGCTACGCAGGTGAGTGTGTCTCAGTGCGCACCTAGGTGTGTGTCTCAGTGCTGCACCTAGTGTGTCAGTGCTCACCTAGGTGTGTCTCAGATGCTGCACCTAGGTGTTGTCTCAGTGCTGCACCTAGGTGTGTGCTCAGTGCTCACCAGTGAGTGTTCTCAGTGCTGCACCAGGTGTGTCAGGCTGCACCAGGTGTGTCTCAGTGCTCACCTAGGTGAGTGCTCAGTCTGCACCTATGTGTGAATGTGTCTCAGTTCTGCACCTAGGTGTGAGTGTGTCTCAGTGTTGCACCTAGGTGTGTGTCTCAGTGCTGCACCTAGGTGTGAGTGTGTCAGTGCTGCACCCAGATGTGAGTATCTCAGTGTTGCACCTAGGTGTGAGTGTGTCTCAGTGATGCACCTAGGTGTGAGTATCTCAGTGCTGCACCTAGGTGTGAGTGTTCAGTGCTGCACCTAGTGTGAGTGTGTCTCAGTGCTGCACCTAGGTGTGTGTCTCAGTGCTGCACCTAGGTGTAGTGTGTCTCAGTGCTGCACCTAGGTGAGTGTGTCTCAGTGCTGCACCTAGGTGAGTGTCTCAGTGCTGCACATAGGTGTGTGACTCAGTGCTGCACCTAGGTGGGAGTGTCTCAGTGTTGCACCTAGGTGTGAGTGTATCAGTTCAGCACCTAGGTGTGAGTGTGTCCCAGTGATGCACCTAGGTGTGAGTGTGTCTCAGTGCTGCACCTAGGTGTGAGTCTCAGTGGTGCACCTAGGTGTGAGTGTGTCTCAGTGCTGCACCTAGATGTGAGTATCTCAGTGCTGCACCTAGGTGTGAGTGTGTCTCAGTGCTGCACCTAGGTGTGAGTGTGTCCCAGTGCTGCACCTAGGTGTGAGTGTCTCAGTGCTGCACCTAGGTTGAGTTCTCAGGCTGCACCAAGGTGGAGTGTCTCAGTCTGCACCAGGTGAGTGTCTCGCTGCACCTAGGTGAGTGTTCCAGTGCTGCACCTAGGTGGTGTCTCAGTGCTGCACCAGGTGTGAGTGTCTCAGTGCTTCACCTAGGTGTGAGTGTATTCAGTGTGCACCTAGGTGTGAGTGTATTCAGTGCTGCACCTAGGTGTGAGTGTATCTCAGTGCTGCACCTAGGTGTGAGTGTATCTCAGTGCTGCACCTAGGTGAGTGTCTCAGTGCTGCACCTAGGTGTGAGTGTCTCAGTGCTGCACCTAGGTGTGAGTGTGTCTCAGTGCTGCACCTAGGTGTGAGTGTATCAGTGCTGCACCTAGGTGTGAGTGTATCTCAGTGCTGCACCTAGGTGTGAGTGTATCTCAGTGCTGCACCTAGGTGTGAGTGTATCTCAGTGCTGCACCTAGGTGTGAGAGTATCTCAGTGCTGCACCTAGGTGTGAGTATCTGTGCTGCACCTAGGTGTGAGTGTATCTCAGTGCTGCACCTAGGTGTGAGTGTATATCAGTGATGCACCTAGGTGTGAGTGTATATCAGTGCTGCACCTAGGTGTGAGTGTATCTCAGTGCTGCACCTAGGTGTGAGTATCTCAGTGCTGCACCTAGGTGTGAGTGTATCTCAGTGCTGCACCTAGGTGTGAGTGTATCTCAGTGCTGCACCTAGGTGTGAGTGTATCTCAGTGCTGCACCTAGGTGTGAGTGTATCTCAGTGCTGCACCTAGGTGTGAGTGTATCTCAGTGCTGCACCTAGGTGTGAGTGTATCTCAGTGCTGCACCTAGGTGTGAGTATCTGTGCTGCACCTAGGTGTGAGTGTATCTCAGTGCTGCACCTAGGTGTGAGTGTATCTCAGTGCTGCACCTAGGTGTGAGTGTATCTCAGTGCTGCACCTAGGTGTGTTTCTGGTGTGAATGTAAGTGTGCCTAGTGTGGATGTACCTAGTGTTCGTAGGTGTAAATGTAACTTGGTATATGTGTACCTAGGTGTAGATGAATGGTTCAGAGAACCGACAAGTTATAAATTAGACACATATGCAACACTTGGTTATCTTTATTGAGGAAACGTTTCGCCACACAGTGGCTTCATCAGTCCAATACAAAGTAGGAAGGTGTAAGGAGAGGAGGAGTTTGAGGTAATCAGTCCCTCGGTACCACTATGACCCCGCCTCCTGCTGCTTCACCTCACCTGTCTACAGTATATAAGTCACCTCTACGGTCCTGTGCTGTACTTTCTACAAGATTGATGGACTGAACACATCGAGTCCAAGCCGAGGGACTGATTACCTCAAACTCCTCCTCTCCTTACAACTTTCTGCTTTGTATTGACTGATGAAGCCACTGTGTGGCGAAACGTTTCCTCAATAAAGATACCCAAGTGTTGCATATGTGTCTAATTTATCTACCTAGGTGTAAGTGTGCATATGTAAATGAAGCTTTATGCCAGTGTACTTAGGTGTAAATGTAACTCGGTATATGTGTACCTAGTTGTAATTTTACATATGTGTAAGTATACCTACCTAGATGTAAGTATAAATATGTATAAGTGTACATATGTGTACCTAGGTGTAAGTGGACATATGTGTACCTAGGTGTAAGTGTACATATGTGTACCTAGGTGTAAGTGCACATATGTGTACCTAGGTGTAAGTGTACATATGTGTACCTAGGTGTAAGTGTACATATGTGTACCTAGGTGTAAGTGTACATGTGTACCTAGGTGTAAGTGTACATATGTGTACCTAGGTGTAAGTGTGCATATGTGTACCTAGGTGTAAGTGTACATATGTGTACCTAGGTGTAAGTGTACATAGGTGTACCTATGTGTAAGTGTACATATGTATATGTGTACCTAGGTGTAAGTGTACTTATGTATAAGTGTACCTAGGTGTCAGTATTATTAAAGTATTCAGCATCTTAATAATTACAAGGGGGTATATAAAATATTTTGATGAGAGGCCTCAGATAATAATAATAATAATTATTATTATTATCATCATCATCATCTGTGTATTATATTTCAATGTTACAGTGTTGTGTTTCACTCTAATAAATGATAAGTTAGTTATTAATAATAATTTTATAAGAACATTGTAACAGATAGTGATTTAAAGGTCAGGATTTGGCGGGTAACTGGAGAATGTAAACATAGGGAGAGTGTCTCTCTCTCTCTCTCCTGTTTTAGGCCTAACTAGGCCTACCTGCTGGTAACAAGAGGATTTATAACTATTGTTTGTTTTTGTTGTAACTGTTGTTAAGAGGTCTAATTTTGTTGAAAAAATTTTTTTTTTTTTTTTTTTTTGGGGGGACCTAAACGTATATAAAATCTCTTGTAGGCTGTATTTTAACCCAGCATAGGCCTGTCTTAGCCTACCTATCTTCAAACGTATTATCATTTAGTGACTTACTATCTGCCTAGTATAACCCGTCAGTGTATGTAGCAAAACTTAAGGTGTTAAACTAGCTTAAGCTAGCCTAGTCTCTGAGTCTAGCTTATAATATGACTTAAGCTAGCCTAGTCTCTGAGTCTAGCTTATAATATCACTTAAGCTAGCCTAGTCTCTGAGTCTAGCTTATAATATCACTTAAGCTAGCCTAGTCTCTGAGTCTAGCTTATAATATGACTTAAGCTAGCCTAGTCTCTGAGTCTAGCTTATAATATCACTTAAGCTAGCCTAGTCTCTGAGTCTAGCTTATAATATCACTTAAGCTAGCCTAGTCTCTGAGTCTAGCTTATAATATCACTTAAGCTAGCCTAGTCTCTGAGTCTAGCTTATAATATCACTTAAGCTAGCCTAGTCTCTGAGTCTAGCTTATAATATCACTTAAGCTAGCCTAGTCTCTGAGTCTAGCTTATAATATCACTTAGGTATCTTTAATCCGAAACGTTTCGCCCCCAGAGCAGGCTTCTTCAGTCAAGTACACAAGAGTTAGCAGAAGCAGCAGAGATGTGAAGACGATGTTATCAGTCCCTTCATAATGTAGTATTGAGGTGGTCAGTCCCTCCCCTGGAGAACACTTGTTCCATATTGTTCTTATATTGTATTTTCTTGTATTATCTTATTGTATCCTAGTAGCTGTAGATAGTAAAGGATTATCCTAGCTGGAGAAACATAAGGATTGGAAGATCAATAGGGATGTAGGATAGTCAGGATATATGGTAGTAGTTGTGAGAGTTACTGACCCTGCGGGTAGGGTAGGCCTATCAGCAGTAGGACTCACAAAATCGTAATGATTACAAACAAACCATTTGACGGGTGGGGTTCGAACCCGCGGTCAGAGTCTCAAAACTCCAGACCGTCGCGTTAGCCACTGGACCAGCTAGCTTCAATAAGATTCATCCAACTAGGTATATTTCTACACCATAGGAAGGTTAGCATAGGCCACCACTGTGTCCACAAATGCAAGAATAATAACCCACACATAAGAGGTAGCGGCAGCAGTAACAACAGCAGAAACAGCAGCAGTAACAACAGCAGCAACAATACCAACAATACTAACAATAGCAGCAGTGATAGTAACAATAGCAGCAGTGATAGTAACAATAGCAGCAGTGATATTAATAATAGCAGCAGTAGTAATAACAATAGCAGCAGTGATAGTAACAATAGCAGCAGTGATAGTAATAATAGCAGCACTAGTAATAACAATAGCAGCAGTGATAGTAACAATAGCAGCAGTGATAGTAACAATAGCAGCAGTAGTAACAATAGCAGCAGTGATAGTAACAATAGCAGCAGTAGTAATAACAATAGTAGCAGTGATAGTAACGATAGTAGCAGTGATAGTAACAATATCAGCAGTAGTAATAACAATAGCAGCAGTGATAGTAACAATAGCAGCAGTGATAGTAACAATAGCAGCAGTGATAGTAACAATAGCAGCAGTAGTAATAACAATAGCAGCAGTAGTAATAACAATAGCAGCAGTGATAGTAACAATACCAGCAGTAGTAATAACAATAGTAGCAGTGATAGTAACGATAGCAGCAGTGATAGTAACAATAGCAGCAGTAGTAATAACAATAGCAGCAGTGATAGTAACAATAGCAGCAGTGATAGTAACAATAGCAGCAGTGATAGTAACAATAGCAGCAGTAGTAATAACAATAGTAGCAGTGATAGTAACAATAGCAGCAGTGATAGTAACAATAGCAGCAGTGATAGTAACAATAACAGCAGTGATAGTAACAATAACAGCAGTGATAGTAACAATAGAAGCAGTGATAGTAACAATAGCAGCAGTGATAGTAACAATAGCAGCAGTGATAGTAACAATAACAGCAGTGATAGTAACAATAGCAGCAGTGATAGTAACAATAGTAGCAGTGATAGTAACAATATCAGCAGTGATAGTAACAATAACAGCAGTGATAGTAACAATAGCAGCAGTGATAGTAACAATAGCAGCAGTGATAGTAACAATAACAGCAGTGATAGTAACAATAACAGCAGTGATAGTAACAATAGAAGCAGTGATAGTAACAATAGCAGCAGTGATAGTAACAATAGCAGCAGTGATAGTAACAATAACAGCAGTGATAGTAACAATAGCAGCAGTGATAGTAACAATAACAGCAGTGATAGTTACAATAACAGCAGTGATAGTAACAATAGCAGCAGTGATAGTAACAATAACAGCAGAGATAGTAACAATAACAGCAGTGATAGTAACAATAACAGCAGTGATAGTAACAATAACAGCAGTGATAGTAACAATAGCAGCAGTGATAGTAACAATAACAGCAGTGATAGTAACAATAACAGCAGTGATAGTAACAATAGAAGCAGTGATAGTAACAATAACAGCAGTGATAGTAACAATAACAGCAGTGATAGTAACAATAACAGCAGTGATAGTAACAATAGAAGCAGTGATAGTAACAATAGCAGCAGTGATAGTAACAATAACAGCAGTGATAGTAACAATAGCAGCAGTGATAGTAACAATAACAGCAGTGATAGTAACAATAACAGCAGTGATAGTAACAATAGCAGCAGTGATAGTAACAATAACAGCAGTGATAGTAACAATAACAGCAGTGATAGTAACAATAGAAGCAGTGATAGTAACAATAGCAGCAGTGATAGTAACAATAGCAGCAGTGATAGTAACAATAACAGCAGTGATAGTAACAATAGCAGCAGTGATAGTAACAATAGCAGCAGTGATAGTAACAATAGAAGCGGTGATAGTAACAATAGAAGCAGTGATAGTAACAATAGAAGCAGTAGTATTAACAATAGCAGCAGTAACAGTAACAATAGCAGCAGTAACAGTAACAATAGCAGCAGTAACAGGAACAGGAATAATAGCAGCACTAACAGTAGCAACAATAGCAGCAGTAACAGTAACATAAGTAACAGGAACACTAGCAGTAGTAACAATAGCAGTAGTAACAACAGCAACAATAGCAGCACTAACAGTAGCAGCAGCACCAGTAACAGGAACACTAGCAGCAGTAACAATAGCAGTAGTAACAACAGCAACAATAGCAGCACTAACAGTAGCAGCAGCACCAGTAACAGGAACACTAGCAGCAGTAACAATAGCAGTAGTAACAACAGCAACAGTAACAGCACTAACAGTAGCAGCAGCACCAGTAACAGGAACACTAGCAGCAGTAACAATAGCAGTAGTAACAACAGCAACATTAACAGCACTAACAGTAGCAGCAGCACCAGTACCAGGAACACTAGCAGCAGTAACAATAGCAGTAGTAACAACAGCAACAATAGCAGCACTAACAGTAGCAACAATAGCAGCAGTAACAACAACAGCCCTTGTTAGGGTAGCCTGGTTGAGTAGATCATTTGGGTGGACCCCTGGTGTTGGGCATGTTTGAGGACCCTGCCCAGTGCCGTGGGTATGTTTCTCCATGTGGGCACTGGACCTACGGGTGGTCAGGGTGGGCAGGGAGGGCTTTCAGGGAGGGCAGGGTGGGCAGGGAGTTAAGTAAAAAAATTTTTTTCCCATTACAGTGTTGTGTGTGACATAATTCTGACTCCTTTTTCGAGGGGAATCCGAGACTGTATATCTACGTCACGGATTCAGCCGGATTTACCTCACGAACGTAAACAAAAACCCACTTACAATCTATAACTACTATTACTGCTAGTATAACTACTATTACTAGCGTTATGGTTACTATTTTGTCATTTAAACCTAATTTGAGGTTACTGACCTAAAAATTCCAAGATGGCAGTGAGGTTGAACCTAGCAGTGAGGTTGAACCTAGCAGTCAGGTTGAACCTAGCAGTGAGGTTGAACCTAGCAGTCAGGTTGAACCTAGCAGTGAGGTTGAACCTAGCAGTAAGGTTGAACCTAGCAGTGAGGTTGAACCTAGCAGTGAGGTTGAACCTAGCAGTGAGGTTGAACCTAGCAGTGAGGTTGAACCTAGCAGTGAAGTTGAACCTAGCAGTGAGGTTGAACCTAGCAGTGAGGTTGAACCTAGCAGTGAGGTTGAACCTAGCAGTGAGGTTGAACCTAGCAGTGAGGTTGAACCTAGCAGTGAGGTTGAACCTAGCAGTGAGATTGAACCTAGCAGTGAGGTTGAACCTAGCAGTGAGGTTGAACCTAGCAGTGAGGTTGAACCTAGCAGTGAGGTTGAACCTCCTAGTAGCTAGGATTAAACCTCACATTAATCAGTACCAATAATATTACTACTACTGTTATTACTACTACCACCACTACTACTACTACCACCACTACCACTACTACCACCACTACCACTACTACCACCACTACCACTACTACCACTACCACAATTCAACCACCATCACTACCCTTCAAGGAAGTCAAAGGCTTTAGAGTGCACTTATAGCGACCACTTGTTACGAGCAACCACAATCACCTCACACTTCGCGCAAGTGGTAGTTGTAGGTGGCATATTGTGTGTGTGTGGGAACCAGAGGGAGAGTGAGGGAGAGTGAGGGAGAGTGAGGGAGAGAGGATGAGAGGGAGAGGGAGGGAGGAGATCTGGAGTATACCTGGAGAGAGTTCCAGGGGTCAACGCCCCTGCGGCCCGGTCTGTGACCAGGCCTCATGTTGGATCAGAGCCTGACCTGATCAACCAGGCTGTTACTGCTGGCCGCACGCAGTCCAACGTACGAACCACAGCCTGGCTGGTCAGGTACCGACTTTAGGTGCCTGTCCAGTGCCTGCTTGAAGACAGAGAGGGGGGTGTTGGAGAGAGAATGGTAACTGCTGTCTGATCTGTACCTTCCATCTGCATAGAATGGACAATAGAAAATCATAAGGCTCTCCCCGCACCCTTCACTTCCTCTTTTAGGGAAAATGGTTAAAATCTCTCCCATTTTTATGCAGGCTTGACCCTCCGTTTCTCCCCACCAGTGCCCATTTCTGATTAACCACACTGTTCTTACTGCATCGTGTAGCAGCTGTCTTTCCAGACCTAAAACTCGATTTTAGCCTCTGGAAAAAATTCCATTGCTGGAATATACCTGGAGGGATTTTCGGGGGTCAACGCCCTCGTGGCGCGGTCTATAACCAGGCCCCATGTTAATAGAAATTTTATAATTTATTACTCTGTAAAATATGCAATGAAAAGCTATTAAGAACTCGGTAATTCTTGGTGGACAGGTAGGAATAAGTCAGGGGGCTACGACCCCTTTCAGGGGGTCACGACCCACACATTGAGAACCTCGGTTAAATTATAGAAAGTAATATTATTTAGTCATTGAATATTTCAGCTCTCTTTTAAGTGTACTCATTATATATATATATATATATATATATATATATAAACACATTATATATATTACAAACCATGTTTTATACCTTGGTGATCCAAGTGTTTATGTTTGTGGTTTATAGGGCTACCACAGCCTAGCGCCGTACTGGCCCTTAACACCCCCTGTTATTCCGCACTTTCTCCTCTTATTTCTCCAGT